>APFE030839421.1:428527-436486 GCA_000404065.3 Pinus taeda
CTAATGACAACAAATTCAATGTAATTGTTATAGTTATGCCCCTAATTTGTACAAGGAAACACACATTCATCTATGTTATCCTCCTCTTTGTCCCAGTGGCCAAATGAACAAGCAATGATTATTCATGGATTTTCTTTCGAAATTCAGATTTTACATGATCTTAGGGCTAATCTACTAAAATTAGATCCAGGGTCAATTAAACTTGAATCTAGATATTTTTTTACCATACCTTCAATTTGAATGATTGTTTCTCGTTGGTTTCCCTACATATCATCTAATGCAGTGTATATTTTAGGGATGCTTTAGACCACATGGCTCATAGTTGATGCTTCTTATATGTTTTATAGTTGTGCATACTTTTTTTTCCTCTTGGGCAAATCTCTCCTCAAATGGGTTTCTCCACATTCCCAACATTGTTAGGTTCCCTTCATCTTTTCATTCCTTGATTTTCAGGGTTCATTTATGCTAACAATGGAGTTTTCTTAATGTTAACTTTGGTGAAGTTATTAAACCATCCACCCTTTTATTCTTACTTGTACCTTGAGGTTTTGTGCCCTTCTCCTTTAACTTTTTTCTTCTAGTCAACGTGGACTTTAGTATTTTTCTTAGACTACTCATAGTAGTGTTTGGTCTCCAGATAACCCCTCCGGAGTCTTAGGTTCATTGAATTATATTGTGTCTCAGTATGCTTGTGCTAACCCATTGACATACCTTGGGATCTTGGTTTTCTCATCCTTTATGTAAGGTACATACCTAATTAATTCCAAGAATTTGCTAGTATATTCTTCAGGTGTCATTTGCCCTAGTCTGACTTGATATAATTCCTTGCTTTTGTTGTCATAATATTTCTTGAATAGTTACTTTGCTCCGAAGTAATTTCAAACTTCCTCTAGTTCATCTCTTTCTCTCTTATACCTTTAATTTTCTTGAAATCCTCCCACCATATATCATCTTTTCCTTTAGGTTGAAGACAACT
This sequence comes from Pinus taeda, assembly GCA_000404065.3. Taxonomy (NCBI): domain Eukaryota; kingdom Viridiplantae; phylum Streptophyta; class Pinopsida; order Pinales; family Pinaceae; genus Pinus; species Pinus taeda. The sequence goes on from APFE030839421.1 coordinate 429,504, forward strand.
ACCCTCGCCTTCATGTTCTCAGTATAGTCATGTAGCTTGAAGTACTTCTTTATTCCAAAAAGGTAAGCCTCTGCGGCCTTTGCTCTCTTTACCTCTCCATAAAAGATTGGAGGATTAGCTTTCTTGAATTATTCTTGCATGGGAGTCTTTATATTCTTCCTTTGATGATGATAGTTGGTAGCTACACTATATAAGGATTGGCTAGGGATATTAGATTCTCTTTCTAGAGAGATGAGTAGTTATGTCCCTCCTTTTGCATGCCTTCTCCTCTTCCTTGAGCAACTTCATTTTTCTTTCTTATCATCCTCTTTTACACATTTGCATCTGTAATGGGTTACTCTTATGCTTATTTTTGTCCTGATGGCTACCACAAATATCCCGTTTTCTTTCTCTTTGTAATTATGATAGACTTTGCAGCAATAGAGCATTTAATTTTTCTTGTTCTTTGAAAATATTCTCATTTTCTACCTTGTAGCTTCTTATCTTAGCTCTTAGACTTCTGAGAGTTTCCATGAGTTCAAGAGTATCTTCCTCTTTCATCTTCCCAACTATCTCTTGTTTGGGACCTTGCAAGGTCCTATTCATACCATGTTGTTCAAATATGTTGGACATTCTTTCTTTTTTCTTATTGTACCTTGGTACCTGTCAATGTGATTTTACACACATCCCAATTTTAGCTAATAATAAGGAACATGCAATTGACATAGGTAATATTATCCTTTGTCTATATTGATTTTAAACATCACATATCAATTAACATTTAATCATATTCAGCAAGAAAGCACATAGAACGATGCATCACAATATTTTATAGTTAGCATAAATGAAAAGGAAAAAAAACTAACGGATCAAGCATATCATGCATATAAATCAATCATATAATGAGTGCATGTGAGCCTCTTCAGGTCTAGTGTTTTAACCAATTCTCTAATATCACTTTGTAACACACTCTCTCTTATCCCTATCCCCTACTAAGGGTAGGAGGAGGTATTTACTAAACTAACCCAACCTTCAAAGTTTTAGGTATGGAGATGGGGTCTAAAAATTTATACCTTTTTCAAACTCTTCAAATATTAAAAAGGACATTACCATTGTGTTCACCTCATCAAGACATTTCCAATAGTATAAATTTCATCTCGATTCTACCTATGGATCAAAATATAAGAGCCTTCAAAGATTTGGCCTATTAACCTCTGCTAAGTCATTCTGGCCTGCCATGTGGCACCTATGTTGCCTCCACATGGTACACACATGGGCATCCAATTCAAAAAACACACGTTGGTTGTTGACCTGCTCATGACGATCAATACATAAGTAGCTTATAATATATATATATATATATATATATATATCCACCCTCTCTTTAATATATCCAGCCACTAGGGTACGTGGGCCCCTTTGTTTTTGTTTGGTCAATTTAGTGTTTCTAAATTGATTTCATTAATTGTCAACCCAGGGCTCGTAAGCTGATGAAGTGAAGGTGTACTATATGTACTTAGGCAACCTCTTAAATCTTTTTGTCGTTTGGGGGTGTGGTTTGTGATCAATTTATCTTCCAAAGATGGAATGGAGATTTTATAAACAGATGAGCGATAGTGTGTGTAAGGTGATTTCTAAATGAGTGAGTGTGTGTTATTGGTGGTTTCTAACTACCTTCTAAATTTGCAAAGGAAAAAGCTTGAAAGAAATAACTTGAAATGAAACTGAAAGAAAAATAGAAAAAAAACCACTTTCTAATAGCACTAGTCACTACTCATGCTACTGCAATAAAAAGATAAGAAAAACTACTTTAAAGGCCAATTATAATGTTTAACTCTTCCTAACTCTCTGCTTCCAACATATAGTACTATGTGAAACACGATTAAGAAGTAGTTAGGGACAAATCTAAAAAGTACTCAAAACAAGCTATAAGTTATCAGTATTCTAATCTCTTAAAGATGAACAGCTTATGATAAAGAGACCATCAATATGTTAGCATACAACTTGAGAAACTAAACTAGAAATCAACTAGGAAAACAGAGTAAAGGCAGCAACTTATGAATATGACAACTAAAAATACTATTAGAGATAAAGAAAATGCACAAATACACACAATCCCGGGCTAACACCTGCAAAAGACAGTCCTGATCAGCTTAAAGTAATGTTGGAAATGAAATTGGACCAATGAAATTTAAACAAATATGTACATGTGTTAAAGAAAAGGAAAATTGCTGAATTCAAAGGAAGTGAATGGTAAAAACATAAAAGTAAATTACTGTACAAAGGTTGTTATGAATGGGGGCCCTCCATCCACAAAGCCCAAAGAAAAATCAGCTACGTAAAGGAGTCAAACAGCAGTCTTCGATTAATTCATAATGCAGAAATTACAGTCAAAAAAGTGCTGAAACAGTAGCTTCAAAACAGAGTTTCTGTGCTCACTAAAAGCGTAGCAATTACATGAATGAAACAACTAAAGACTAATCTTCAAGCGTGCGCAGACGCTGGATTTTATAAGCAAGTAAACAACTGCCTACTGCGTAAAACAAGAAACTGAAAATTAACTGACAGCATGTAAATTAAATGGTTCAGCAACACGTCAATAGGTCCGTGGGTGATCTGGAAGGTACGGTCATTATGGAGGTTGAATCCAAGGTTGGATCCTGTCTCCCATGACCTGCGTAGAGTGGAGGAGTTGCCATCTGGAGTGACGTATCCTTTCAGCTCACACAGCACCGTTTGAGTTGGCTTTGTTGACCGAAGTTAGATCCTCGTTGACCGGAAGTATGCGTGGCGTTGCTGACCAAGCCAATAGCACAGGAACCTTCAACACCTTTATTCCCACGTGCCCATGTGATTCGGTTCTCAAAATGACACGTGAACATGGAGATCAATGAAAAGGCCGCGGAATTGCTGAATGGTTGCAGAATTGCCAAACAGCTGTGGAAACTCTGTGCATATGTAAAAAATCTAGACAAACAGTCATACATTTAGCAAAGTCAACCAATCATGCTTAAAGACATCAAATGTAATGATCTGGGTAAGTTTATGAGGAAAATAGGGAAAAAGAGAGGGATAAGTGAGGAAAATCTGTAGGTAATGATGGATAAATAGGTGCAAGTTAGAGGCTCTACATACCCCCACTACGAGGGTATTGCATGTCCTCATGCAATGAAGATATCGTTTAATCCACCTGCTGAGATGCCTCTGCTAAGACATCTAATCTTCTCCTCTTCCTCCGTATAGAAATATGAACTCTTGGTCTTTTCATCGAGCATCTGAATCTTAAATTGATCAAATCTCAGTTTAGCCTCCTGCATTTCTTCTTTAGCTTTTTGTTTTCTTTTTGCAAAAGACCCATATGAATCATTGTATTATCGTGAACCATCTTGTCCACATTGCTCCTTTCCTTCAGTTTTTCATTTTCCTATTTGATGTGGCGATTCAGTACCTCCAGCTCAAATATTTCTTGCTTCAGTGATTGAACCTGTTGTTCAAGAGGTAGAACAGTGCTTGGACCAGCAGCAGCTTGTTCTAATGTCTCCAAGTAGTTATATAATCTCTGCTAATCTGGGTCAATCTCTGGTGACCTCTTTGGACTAGGTTCATGCTCAGATTCAAGTTCATGCTCAATTCAAGTTCATGCTCAAAAGGACTTTCCTCACGTGGAGGACTAGTCTCATCCTGCTCAACATGTGAAGGGCTTTTCTCAAAGTCAAGTCTTGTAGCAACCTTCTCAGGTGTGCCCAATTCAATAAAGAATGGCTCTTTGTTCTTTGTGGCCTTCATTTTGCCTTGTAATCTGCTGCTCCTTCTCACGGTGGTGATGCTCTGTTTTTCTTTTTGTACCTTTTGCTTCTGTTTTTCCACCTTTCTGGAAAGGGCAGTTTCATGGAGTTTGGCCAACCTATGTGCCAATGGCTGAGTGTCCTCTTCACTGGAATTGTTAGGAGTGAGGTAGGTTTCCTGGACTATAACTTTTCCTTTATCTTTCTTTTGTTTCTTCCTACTCTCCTTTTTCTTTTGAACAGCCTCTTGTAATATTTCTTGTAGGGTTTCTGTTATGATTCCTTGGGCTGCTTGGTCAATGTCTACAGCAGACTCAAGGTCAACTTCTTCCTCAGAGTTATGGGTAACATTCTCTTCTTCAACAAGGTCCTGGACAGTTTCTTCTTGGACAACAGTTTCTGGGGTAACCTCTTCTCTTTTTCTTCTACTCTTTCTAGGCACAAAGGCTTCTCCTGCCTCTTGGAAGTGGTTTCTCACAAGAAATCTTTCCCAAGTATCCCTTTTGGCCTTTAACTGTTCTTCAACTAGTATTTTGACAAGCCCATGATGGTATAAATGTGGCTCAATGTTTCCTGGGTTTCTTTGGACTATGGAGAACATTTTTCTAAGGCTTGAGAATACAAAGTATGGAAGGTTAATGTCATGCTATCCTAAAAAATGCATCATAATTTTGCCATGATAAACATATAGAACTCCAAACCTTCCCTCACATGTAAAGAATTTTTGTACTAGTAGAAGCAAAGTTGTCCATTCTTCTTTGACAATATTAACAGGGATTCCCTTTGTAAAGATGCTAGTGTCCATACCTGGATTCTTTAGAATTTGCTTCCATTGCTGGCCTTGTACTGTTCGGTTTTTGAACCATCTCTCCCCAGTTTGTGGTAGTGAAGTGGCCTGTGCCAAACTGCTCTCGGTGACTGTAAACTTCAAATCTCCTATCTCCACTTGGTTTTCTTTCTCATTGAAAGAACGTGCAAAAGTCTTTGTGACTTCTCTATGATAACCCTTGAATTTCTTTATGCATTGGAGCCAATTTGCCTTCTGCAAAGCGTCTTTGACTTGGGGATATCCTTCCAGAAATTTGGAGCCCTCTGGCTCTGCCCTCAAAAGTTTACCCATTGGCTCTGTTTTAATACTGTGGAGAAAGGGTTATACGGCTTCAGCAGTGGCTTCAACACAACAGTTTTACGGCTTCAATAGTAGATTACAGCTTCACCATAATAGCTGTAATACTCTCACAACAGTGGTCACAATTTAGTAGAGGAGAAAAATGAAGCGGAGTATGGTTACGGTGGCAGAGTAATGAATGAGGCAGAGCAATAACAAACAAGGAGAATGCAGGAGTGAATCAACTGCAGGAATGAGATTATACATGTGTAGGAGGGTTATGAATGATGAGAGGAAACGGCTAAGTCCCTAGACTTCGGTCACAAGTGTACATTTGGCTGCGGAATCATAATGCAGAGAGCCGTAGTACAATTGTCTATGTCACTTAGGTACGAAAATTTAAATGGAAGAGCAGTCGTGTGTGAGCTTTTGAAGTCGTGATGAATGATGGCCGTTAGGGCTGAGAGATACGGGGATTCCGGTCAAGTCATGGAGAGGATTGGTAATCATTACATTGAATGGCAAAAAACACAACCTTAAAACCATGCAAAAATGTTATAACCGTAGGTTTAGAAATTAGATCATACCTTAGGTGTCCGCGTTTTGATTCCTTTTGCTAACCTTTCATTGTTTGTTGCTGCTACATGACCTTTTTCCAATTTCCTTGCTGATGACTTTTGTGCTGCAGATTTCTTCTTGGAACAGACTGTGTTTTTTTTTATATGCAGGTGCAGAAAGCGTATTGGCTGCGGAATTGGGATATTGGCTGCGGAAATGCTCCTCAGCTATAGAAACTGCAGTAATACCCTTCTGTCTGCACAAAATAGCTGTGTGAAATAAATCTGACAATGATTTTATTGGTGGGATGGAATGTAATGGATGAATGGATGGAAAGAAATGAGGTGGAGTGAGAATGATTGGATGAATGAAATGGTGAATGAAGTGGACAAAATGATGAAATGAAAATGGAAGAAGCGAAATGGAATGAAGATGATGGGTGAAAATATAAAGTGTCAGGTGACCCTGATTTTCACCTTATATTTTCTGCATAAGACTGCCAATCCAAGATTGGTTTTTAGGCTTATAAAAAATTTTCTCTCTCTCTTTTTCTTTTTTTTCGAAACAGAAAGAAATAAAGATTAGGCTAATGGAGGAGAAGGATTCTTCTCCACTAGCCTCATTGCAGAACTTTCTTGAAATATTTTGACAAAGTCCTCTTTTGAGAGTGGCTTATGATAGATCTTCAAGCGGTGGCCATTCACAATAAGAGGAGTGTGGAACTCATCAATTGTCTTGATTCAGACTCCTCCATTACTAAAGACTTCATCAATCTCATATGGCCCAAGCCAATGAGTTTGAAATTTCCCTTTGAAGTCCTTAAACTTTGAATCAAATAGTAGCGCCCAATCTCCTTTTTGAAACTTCTTTTCTTTGATAAATCGATCATACCATTTGGTCCTTTGGTGTTGAACTAGATCAGTCCTCAGAATTGCATCTTGTCTTATTTCATCTAGTTCACTTAACTGGTCCATTCTATGCTTTTGGGCTTCTGATAAGCTCATCCCCAACTGAACTGCCATCTTGAAGGTCTTGATCTGAAACTCAATGGGGAGCAAGACTTCTTTCCCATAAACAAGTTCATAGGGAGAATGTCCTGTTGTGTTCCTCCATGTAATTCTATAGGCCCATAAGGCTTTAGGAAGCCTCTCTGCCCAATCTCTTCTATGAAGATGAACAGTCTTGGTGATGATGCTTTCAAGAACTTTATTTGTAGATTCCACTTGGCCGTTTGCTTGCGGATGGTATGGAGTAGACTTTCTATGCTTGATTTTGTACTCCTCCATCAGCTTCTCCATCAATTTAGATGTAAATTGACTTCCCTGATCTGTTACAATTTCTCTTGGGACACCAAAACGAGTAAATATATCCTCAAAAAGAAATTGAACAACTGAATTTTCAGTGGCAGAAGGCAATGCCTTGGCTTCTACCCACTTATTAACATAATCAGTACAAACCAATATATACTTTTTCTGTTTAGATGGAGGATTAATAGGTCCAACGAAATCTAGAGCCCATTTCTCAAAGGGTTCGATGAGTACCTGTGGCTGTAG
>APFE030839422.1:0-19824 GCA_000404065.3 Pinus taeda
GTGATTGTCTCTGTCCAAGGCATGATTCAAGTTTCATAAGTCAATAAACAAGAGGATTTCCCCAGAATTCTTATGTATAGGAACAAGGTTGGAAATCCACGTGGAATGATGAACTCTATATATGATCTGTGCATCCAACAACTTGGTCAACTATTTTTGTATGAGGGGTTCAAGTGACGGATGTACTTTCCTTAGCTTTTGTTGAAGCTGCTTGACCCCTTCTTTGATTGGAATGACATGTTGGATTATTTGCGTGTCGTATGTTTTTTTATCATCATATATCCATGTGAACACATCTCGGTACTGTTTGAACAAGTAGACAAAGGCTTGTCGCTATTGCTGCATGCAATATGTACCAAGATTGACGAACTTCAGATCTTGTTATGTTCCCAAGTTTACCTATTCATGCATCATGGTGGAGCTGTAGGTTTTGCTATTACTTGGACCCTGAAAGTAGTTCTGCAAGTCATAGAGCTTTTCCAAAGATACCACACCCTTGGGGATGAGGTTTCCTTTGTTGTCATCAGCCCTAGCTTGCAAAGACTACTCATGCTCGTCTTCATCAATCGTTGCATCTTTGAAGACATCAATGTTGGCCATGGAATGCAGTATATGTTGATCATCGTCAAAAACACGTAGATTAGTTATGTTATCAAGGATAGAAGACATATACAAAATTTCAAAAGTAAATATATCCCTAAGTGGTGACATTCTAGAAGTTGTGTTTGCTAAAGCATTAGCAACTACGTAGCTCGTTCTTGGCACAACATGGATATTAAATGCTTCAAAGTTAGAGATTAGTTGCCACACCTCTTGCTAGTAAATTTTTATATGAGGTGATGAACACTGTATGGTGTTACGTACCTACTGTACCACTATTTCCGAATCACCTACCACTTTGAACGCAACAATGTTGAGGCTAATGGATTTTTGCAAGCCCAACACGAGTGCTTTGTATTCAACAATTTTGTTTGTGCATTCAAACTCCGAGCGGCTCAAGATCAAATGTTTCCTGTGTTTTGGGTGAATCAAGGCACACCCGAATCCAGAGTCAACTTGTGTCTTTGATCTGTCAATTTACATGGTCAATAACTTATTTGTACACGGACTGTTCAACACGCTTGTACTACTACTACTGCTGCTACTATTACTAGTGTTACAATGTGTTTTACAGGTATCATTTCCATCAGTTGGGAAAGGAAGGAGACCCAACTGTTTGTCTGGTGGGATCGGCACTGGTTGTGCAAGATAACACCCGAACATTGTTTCCAAGAGTCAGTTGCCGAACATGAGCTCTGTGAAATCTAATGGTTCATTCTAACCATTGATGGGAGTGATGTTATGCCTCATGTATCTCTCAGATAACACCAGGATTTGATTTTTATTTCCCTAATACAGTAGCCACAAGTGTGACCAGTCTATAGAAAAGTACCCATTCAAATTTCTAGACCGGTCTTTGGTGAGTAGTAAGGCATACGCTTCCAATATGTCCACAACAACAATGTTTATGTAGTAGTGAACTCGACCATCATGAGATAGTCAGATGATCACATCCTAAAGCTCACCAATCACTAGTATGCATGTTCGATCGATTTGTATGATTTGCGTAGATGTCTTGCTCCATTTCACATTGATCTTCTTGGAAATGGGGAGCGACATGACATTAGTTGATAGGCTAGAATCAACCAAATAGCTGTGAAAATTGCAGTTAAAAATTTCAAATGAAAGCAAGAATGGAGGGCAAACCCAGTTCGCTTCTTCCATTCAGAGTGTGTTGAGCACATTTGTGAGTGAACTGGGATATGTGCTTGCTCCCTCGTTGGTAGAGGCTGCACTATCCATAGATGTTTTCCCCAATGCACACAACAGAATATCCCGCTGACTCTAAATCTTCGCCAACTTGAACAAACTGATGTTTGTGTGATTTTTCTTCATGTCTTCCACAATGTTATAATCAATAATGGGTAGACTCACCTAGGTGTTCAGGGCTAGACTAGTATTCGTACTGTCCGACAGAGTGTTCTGTAGTTTGCTACTCATGGACATACTCTTGTCCACCATTGTCTTCCTAGGATTTATTTGTGTTTTTTCCTTCTGGACAACTGGTGGATCAACCTTCCTCATCAGTTCAAGCTCTTCTCGCATTTCCCCAATTGTAGGGGGAGCCCCTTGAATCCTGAGATTGTATCGCCCATTTTTATATGGGGGATGCTTCTCGGTGTTTATCTTCTATGCTTCTCGCGAGAAATGATACATGTTGATCACCTACCCAGTGCTTGATGTCTCATTAGGTGCAACATCTTTGTCATCGTCCATGTCTCCTGACTGGCCCTGTGTACTACTCACTACGTTTGGCATATGGTTACATACTGAGTCTGCAACTCGTTTCCAATCTGAACAAGACCTTTCCAGGTGCTTATCTTCATGAAATGAGCAAAATTTGTTGTTCATGCACTATTCTAATTGGAACACTAAGCTGGATCTCTACACAGTTTTCACTGGGAAGTGATTGTTGCCTGATGATATGCTCGTTTGTCTTTATTTGGGTGACTGAAAGCTCACAGATGTGTTGATTATTCATTGTTTGAGCTTAGACATTTATGTTGTCAAGTTCTTAACAAGCCGAGTAAGGGTTTCAATATCACTTGCTTCCTTATCTTTAACCTTGCTTGTCGCAGCCTGGGGCTTCCTCCTTGTGTTTCTGGAGTCCTTCGCTAGTTCATCATCCTTGATGACTCCAATCATGCACAAGTCCTTCTCTACAATGATTTCCTCTTCGCATTTTTCTAATAATGTTGGTTTCACAGCTCGCTCGATGAACTGCGCAATGTTGGTTAGCAGTGTGGCTGTGTAGTAATCGAAAGAGATGGAGTCATGAGGTTTCGTGTCTGCTGCAAAATTGTTTAATATGCACAAAAACCTCTGATTAAAATATTTCACCTTTTGTTTTGTCTCCATATTTAGGCTTCCCAACTCTTTAAGCAACATGGTCGGGGTCTTGTCATCAACAAATTTGTCCAGAAACATGCGTTTGAACATACCCCAATTATGGACGAAGTTGAAAGGAAGGATGTGATACCATACTGCTACATGGCCATCCAAGTTACATGGGAACAGTCTACATGCAACATCGTCATATCATACCTCAAGTGTCTATAGCTACAGGTAGAAGATGGACAAGTGATCTTCTGCCTTCACTACTCTGTCAGAGTCATACTTTGTGAGAATTCTCTCCAAATGCTTTGGCATCCTTTACAAAGCACCTGAAAATCCAATTCTCCCTTAGTCATCCATTCCAAGTTTTAGTTAGCCATGTCTTCTTCTTGTTCATCCTCCTCCTCTTCTTCAGAATCTAACAGTTCCGACTCTCAGTCTATTGGTTCGTCTCCGCCTCCGCCTCCTCCACGGCCTTCCCCTCTACCTCCTGTACTGGAATCTAAGCCCACGATCATGAGGGTGTCTCATTCTTTCAGTCAGAATACTAGAGGTTCCTCTCCATTCTCAACAGCTTCTGCCAGTCCTTCGAGTTTGGAAAGAAAGGATTCTTCCACTTATGATACAACAACTCCTGTGGGAGTGGTCTTTGGCTTCCTTGATGCATATGGAAGATGATGTATTCCTGAGATCAATCTGTCTTCTTTCGTGAACTGAAGGGTGAGGGGATAGATAAAGTGTAGGTGCTGGTACAAAATTTTGTGTTCACATCTAGGAGGTGAGGCGTAACCAACTTTACGGTCGCCCATAGGTGAGAAGGAGTGCGAGAAAATACCTTACCAAATGATTGATGAGTGGGGGTGAGAGGACATTCAGCCATAAACAACTGGTGACCCTCCTTCTAGCACCAGAAATGTTAACGGTGTTGGATTTGACAACATTTAGGGGATCTCCCTGGTATGAAGTCCCAATTATACCTCACATCGTTTGGTGTAGGAGCCCCATCTAGTGCAATGGCTCAGTTTCCATTATCTTGAAGGTTTTCCTTAGCTCTTTCTTGTCAGCACATGAGAGTAGTATGCTTTGTCTTTGAACAACAAGGTTCGCATGCCTAGTGAGTGCTTAGTGTCACTTTTTTCAAGGATCTTTCACCGTACAGGGAGAGGGTGGAAGTGAGTCTCAGGTCGAAAGGGAATAGTCCCAACTTTGTCAGAGACACAACACACAATAGGAAATGTGCAACTTCCAACGGAATAGTCCACACGAATGCAGCAGTCACAAACAAATAGTGAATGGATAACATGTACAACACCCAGGGGAGTAGTCCACGCGAGTGCAACAATTGTTATAACAAGTTTATGGGAATGGTTATATTGAGTGTCTGGCGGTATATTCCACATGAGTGAGACAACGTTAACAGCTTATACAACACATTTTTGTAAGAATATGTATTAGAACAACCGAAATAGTTCCACTGTTTTAGCATAGGTTAAAGCAACATGCATTACAATTGTCCAAAGAATAGTCTCACAAACAAATACAATACATGTGTGAAAACATGTTGGCCTATTATTAGGCTTCTAAATTAAGTGAAAGTTCCAAGACACATCGGTACAACATATGTCACTAACCCCGATAGCGGGGTGTTGGAGCCATTGCTCGCTCCTCAAAGAAAAGACTATAGACTCTCAAGGCTATGTGGGAGGATCCAAGGTGAAAATTATTTTGCATGTACAAAACGAGGGGTATTTATAGCCAAGGGTAAAACTGGCCCTTGTGACTGTTCAACTTCCCTCATGACTGTTTGACTTACATGACTCTTCAACTTTACATGACTCTTCAGATTTACATGTGCATCTCTTGGACTTCCACATTACATTACATTGATTAAAATATTGTAGCCCACAGTAGTGATGTGGTCGAGATGACTCATGAAATGACTCGACATGACAGAGCTAGTATGTTCATGCTGGTGGTGGTGTGCATGTCAAGTTGCAGTGCTTCTGAGTGATGGATGTGCTCTTGGTGTATCATAGCTCCACCTCCACATGACAAGGTGTGCGGAGTCTTCGATGGTCTTGTTGTTCACTTGATGTTGCATGATATTAAAATGAATATAGAACATAAAAAATAACAATAGAAGTCAATCCAAGACAAGAGGACACAAGATATGGCACCATCCGTGGACAAACCCCAATGTGGGGAAACCCTTTAATTAATTCTTCTTATTATTCTTCAAAAGTTCAATAGAGAGAGAGAGAGAGAGAGTACAATATGAAATATTAACTTTCTCAATCACAGTGAAATATCTCCCAACAAACGACAACTACATAAAGCGCTAAACATAAATCAATGCTGGTCAACAAGGAAAAATTTGACCTCCAAAACAACTTGATCAAACATAGTCAACTTGGCCTACAAAAACAAGTCAAATTAGCCCAAAAATAGTTTGAAAATATCCAGTCTGTTGGAAATAATATTCAGGAGGGTGCGTGAATCAATATTATCAATTTACTAATATTTAATTTCCACAAAAAGATTTATATACGCAACTTTGGTTAATGCAACTTGCATATATACGCAACTATGTTTAGAGCAACCAGTGTACACCTTGTACACTTATAATTTAGTCATTTTATCTTTAATCTGTGTATCAGAAACATATAAGCAGTAACAGGTACAGTAAAAACATAGCAAACAATCACACACAAGAACACAAGATATAAGGTGGAAACCCAATGTGGGTGAAAACCACCTGTTGCAATTCGTCTCTATCTTATTTTAATAAGAAACTTCTTTTTACAATATTTCTATACTGGTGTAGTCTTATACCAGTACGTAGGCTTCTACCTGCATAAGGCTACAACCTTCTCTCGTTCTCCAGCTTCTCCCGGAAGGGAGCTACAACCCCCTTAGCTCTTGTACTAGCTGACGTACTACTACATAGGTGCTGACCTACAGAAGGCTACAAACTTCTCTTTTCTTCCAGGGACCACGTTTCATAAATTTTCAAACTGGATCCATCAATAGCATCAATCAAACATCAAAATATATATGCATCAATCAATCTCCCTTGTACTAACCAAAATTGAATCAAACAATCACTTCTTTGAATGTTGTAACCAGAATACAGTAACAATATCAAAACCCAACAAGAACCCAGAACACTGCAATAGTAAATAGAAGTATCTAAAACATATTTTATGAGACGTACGCTACTTCAATATGTCGAACTTGTGTGCATATGCTGTTATATGAAGGAAAACCTGCGTATACGCTGTTTTGAATTGCCGGACCAACGTGTATACGCACCTTTTCTATACTGAACCTGCGTACAGATTTGTAAAAGATGATTTACCTTTCTCAACTATTCAGACATCAGTTATACCTGGATCATCAGATTTACAGATCAAGACATGCGCCAAATATAAAAGATCAAAAACCACATAAATATACTTCTCTCCACGCCATAAGATCTTGACCCATAAATAGAAGTTATCCTTCTTCAAGCACTCAAGTTCCTCCTTGATTCAGAACTAGCTATGCACCATAACCCAATCACCGGTATTCTAGATCTTGCTCTTCATTAGATATTCAATACTTGAGTGTCTTTGCCTAATGATCTCCTCCTCCTTCTATAATCTTAGGCCTTACTCAACACCATGGCCCAAAACCACTTAGAAGCAATACCTTGGACCAAATACTGGGGTCAATACTTCGGTCAAGATACCTTGGATCAATATCACGGGTCAAAATACCAGGGAGCAAAACTAAGTTTTTAGCATGTATGTGCCTTTCCTAGCGTGAAAGTGCGTGTATATGCATACACATCTTTTGGTCGGCGAACCCGCATGTATATGCGGCTTGGTCAAGGGGAACCTGTGTATATCTCTTTTTCCTTCATTCTGAGAGCCTGAACTATGATCTATCATCTAAGTGAGTTGCCATCAAGGACGACACCTATGTCATAGCGCCAAACCTGTGTCATAATGCCAAAAATCTCTCCCTTTTGACTTGATGGCAACCCCAAGTCACTCTCCCCCTTTGTCATCAAGGGAAAAGAGTTATGCTCCCCCTGAGTACATGCTGAATTCTCTAATATGCTGAAGTGTGATGTTCATGCTGCCCCTGACTATAAGCACGGTCTGCAAAAAGAGTTTCTACAAGAAGAACATGACTCTATACATCATAAATGACCTTCCTATCACCAAGGACTCATACATACATCCATCTCCCAACCAAGTGGGGATATACCAAGATTGACTCATCCGTCCAACCAAGTGGGGATACATGATAGGACAAGAACATTACATCATCCATCTCAGGCATAGTGGGGAACAAAATAGGTCGTTACATGACCTTGATAATAAAAGATATACATGACATAGAGACAAAATATCTAAAACAAGATAGTGATCACAAACTATCATCAATAGCATCTGTCAATCACCATTAGCAAACATGATCTCCCTCTACACCTGTTCCACCAAAAATAAAAACAGTTGTGAAATTGTACCAAGATCTTCTAAGATAATGCCAACAATGTATTATTAGAAGTATATTTTCCCCCTGAACCTGTGCCAAATGGTCACTCTCAGACCCATATCAGACTCTTTTCATCCTGAGTCTGTCCCACTGATATTATTCAAACTAACATATACGCGACCGTATCCACTGAAACTAGCGTATGTACGTGGATATGCTTCATGAAACTCGTGTACACCCACTTTTATCTGAAATAGATAAGAATTAATGGCAAGAAGATGCATCAACTACTCCCAGCTTCTGTCTAGGGTATTCAAATGTCTCTCTAGGCAGTGGTTTGGTGAATATATCAACAACCTGTTCTTTGGAGGGAACATACTCCATTTTGACCTTTTGTTCAAGCACTTGTTCCCGAAGAAAATGATATTTAATAGGTACTTACTTGGTCTTGGAATGCATGAAAAGATTCTTTGAATACTAATTGCACTTGTATTATCACATAGTATGGAGATGGGTCGAGTACAAGTGATTTGTTTGCATCATCCAAAGAACTTGTGTGCAACAAGATGCAACAACCACATATTTTGCTTCAGCTGTAGATAATGCAATTGAACTTTGTTTCTTGCTGAACCAAGACACTAATCTAGAACCCATGAAGAATGAACCACCACTACTGCTTTTTTTGTCATCCACTCTTCCTGCCCAATCTGCATCTGTATATGCATGACGTGTAAGATCTTTATCTCTAGGATACCATAAACCAAAGTTTTGTGTCCCTTGAATATATTTAAAAATCCTTTTGACTACTTGAAGGTGTGCTTCCTTTGGTTTTGCTTGGAATCTTCCAACTATTCCCACAACATGCATAATGTATGGTCGAATACCTATTAGATAGAGCAGACTACCAATCATGGATATGTAGGTTGGTTGATGTACTGCTATTGATTCATCATTTTCACTGGGGCTGCATCCTGTTACCATAGGAGTACATATTGGTTTAGAATCTTCCATTCCATATTTCTTCAAGATCTTCTTGAGGTACTTGGTTTGTGATAGAAAAATACCATCTTTATTTTGTTGAACTTGTAAACCAAGAAAATATGTGAGCTCACCAAGAAGGGACATTTCAAATTCTTTTTGCATTACCAAAGAAATGTTTTGACTCATGGCTTCTTCATTACTCCCAAAAATGATATCATCAACATACACAACAAGTATTAGCAAATTATCATTGTCAATTTTTATATATGCATTGCTATCAGCTGATCCTTTTGAAAAACCTTGTTGATGAAGATATTTGTCAAGACGATAATACCAGGCCCTTGGAGCTTGTTTTAGACCATAGAGCGCCTTTTTGAGTCTGCACACACGTTTTGGATAATTTCCAAGGATGAATCGGTCTGGTTGCTCAAGATATACCTCCTCTTCTAGATCTCCATTAAGAAAGGTAGATTTCACATCCATTTGATATACTTTGAACTTCTAAAAGCTAGAAAGAGCAAGGAACATTCTTATGGCTTCAAGTCTAGCAACAAGTGCAAAAGTTTCTTCAAATTTTGTACCTTCTTGTTGAGCATATCCTTTACAAACAAGTCTAGCCTTGTTTCTAACAACTTCCCCATTTTCATTCAACTTGTTTTTGAATATCCATTTGGCTCCAATGATATTCTTATCATGAGGTCTAGGAACTAATTCCTAAGTATTATTCTTTTCAATTTTCTCAAGCTCTTCATTCATGGCCTTGACCAAGTATTCATCTTAGCATGCTTCATGTACATTTTGTAATACGATGGGGGAAAGAAATGCTAGATAGATTGAAGCTTCTGTAATAGTTCATCTTGTCTGTACACCTGCCTCTTTTTGTCCCAAAATTTGAGTCTCTAGATGATTTTTCTAAACATATCTGGATGGAGTCTTTTCCTCTACCGTTATCTGCTCTTCTGGTGCTTCATTGGTTTCTTCTTCTTCAACATTAGTCTGATTTGATGTGGAAGGATAATCCTCATCTTCTTCCCACTCTTCAGTTTTAACCTGCTTTGAATTTTCGCTTACTTCATCAACCACAACATCAATACTTTCAACAATTTTCCCTAGTCTTTTATTATAACACTTGTATCCTTTACTTCGGGAGAAGTAGCCAAGGAGAATGCCATCATCTACTCTAGGTTCAAATTTGAAAAGTTTTTGATCAGTCCTTTTGATGTAACATTTACTTCCAAAAGATTTGAATTATTTTACAGTAGGAGTCTTACCGTACCAAAGTTCATGAGGACTTTGAGTGCTATTTACTCGAACATTTGTTTTGTTGAGAATAGTGATGGCAGCAAATGTAGCGTCACCCCAGAAGGTGGAAAGAGTTCCAGACTCATCTAGCATAGCACGATCCATTTGTTGAATAGTTTTGTTCATCCTTTCTCCATTTTACTGAGGAGTCCTTGCAATAGAGAAATCCCTTCTTATTCCATGTTCTTCACAGAAGTTGAAGAATTCATCCGAGGTGAATTCCCCTCCTCGATCAGACCTGAGGCATTTGATTTTGCGATTTGATTCGTTTTCAACCAAAGCTTTCAATGCTTTGAACTTTTCAAATGCTTCGTCTTTATGCTTCAAAAGTCCTATCCAACACATTCTGGAAAAGTCGTCAATGAACAATATAAAGTATTTTTCTCCATGAGGTGAATTTTTCCTTGATGGACCACATAAATCAGTATGGACAAGTTCAAGCGGCTTAGTAGGTGATCCTTCCTTCTCAGGGAAATGTGTCCTGGTTTTCTTACCAAATTGACATGATTTGCATATTGTATTTTCTAGAATCCTGATGTTAGGAAGATCACAAACAGTCTGGTACTTGCATGCTTTCCTTATCTGAGGGAAGATTAGATGCCCCAATCTTCTGTGCCATAGCCAGTGTTCATCATTTTTGCTTAGATAGCATTGTTGCTATCCTCCCTTGAGTATATATAAATTATTTGGAGTTCTTATGCCTTTGATCATTGTTTCTCCTGTATCAAGCTCACGAACAACACATCCATTTGATATAAATACTACCTCATTTCCTTGATCACACATTTGACTAACACTCAATAGATTATGCTTTAAGCCATCAACATACATAACATTCCCAAATTTTACCTTTTCTTTTAAAAGAACAAAGCCTTTACCTTTTATGATTGTAGGGGAGTCTTTTCCAAATGAGACCTTCCTTTCCTTTTCTAAGGCACTATATGGCTGAAGTTTTTCTTTATCACTTGTCATGTGTTTTGAGCATCCACTGTCGATGTACCATTGATTTTCTTGTCCTTCTGCATATAAGGCTATACCACATCTTTTGGTTGTGGTTCTTTCTTTTTCCATGTTTTTAGAACCAATGAAGCTTGCACCTTCTGAGGTGTTTGACGAAATTTACTCCTACATTCAGAGTCTTCATGACCGAAGTTTTATAGATAGAGAATTTTATTTCATTTTCAAGAGCAGTAAAGTTATTATAGTTCCTTTTCATGATCCCAGTCACATTCCTTTGATTTCATGCTTCCCTAGTCATGATGGTCTTGTAAGAAACACATTGAGCAACTTTGTGTCCAAAGTTATGACATGAAAAACATTGGCCATTAAAGAAATTCCTGCGATTATCGAATCTACTAACCTGATGATTTTAGTTTCCATTGAAATTCATTCTTGAAGCAAACTGAGAATGATTTACCTGTGGTTGGTTATAGCTTCTGTTCATCCTTGAGGTAGATTGAACTCGATTTACTTGGTGATCTGTTTTAAGCATCTGCTGATGATTGTCAACCTGTTCACTTCTCCTTGTTGCATCAAGATAGCTTTTGGAGGTTGATGGCTTCTATGCTTGAGATGGTTCTTAAATATATCCAAGACCTGTCTTTATCAAAGGAGAACGCCACACTTTGATAATTTCATCTAAAGTTTTGATCCTTTAGCAAACCTAAGATTGAGAGCTTTTGTTTTCTCAATTTATTTTCTTAGACCCACAATTTCACATTCCAACTTTTCATTGTGTTTTTCCCTTTCAGCAAGTTGGAATGTCAAAGTATCTATAATCATACTCTTTTCTTCTAAATAGATTTTAAGTTTAGAAATTTCCTCATAGAGACCATCTTCATCTAAAGCATCCAAGAAATCACCATCTTCAAAAGCCATCAAAAGTCTATAATCATTACTATTTTCATCTTCATCACTATTTGATAAACCATCACTATCTTCATGCATATAGTAGCTCTTCTTATTTACACTTTGTTTTCTATTCCATTTTGCTGATTGCTTACCTCTATCAAGCTTATCTTTGTGAGGAAATTTGGCAGCATAATGACCTACTCTTCCACAAGCAAAACATTTGAAAGGTAGTTTACCTCTGAATCTTCCAGAACCCTGTTGAAGGTTCTTGACAAAGTTTGTTTCTTCCTCTCCTTCTAACGTATGTCCCGACTCATTGAGTTCTCCTTTTCTTGAAGTTTTAAATGTGGCTTCTCTCACGTCTGATGGACACCCTTTTCTCATTTCGAAAGTAGTTAGGATTCCGTGCAGCGGTGACATAGTAATACTCAAAATATCCTGCTTTTCTTCTATGGCAGAAACTTTTGATTCAAACTTAGGAGATAAGGATCTTAGAACCTTTTCAACTAAAGTAACTTCATTTATCTATTCACCCAAGTTTTTCATGCGATTAACAATCTCATCTATACGTAAGAAATAATTAGCTACACTTTCATCATTGTGCATTCTGAGAGTTTCATATTGAATTCTGAGAGATTGTAGTTTTGCACGTTTTACTTGATCGTTTCCTTCATAGCTTAGAATGATCTTGTCCCATATTTCTTTGGCGGCTTTGAGCTGCATAACCTTGACGAATTCTAATTGTGATAGACTCCCCAATAGAGTATTGACATCCTTTGCATTTGTTTCATACTGCTTTTTACCTATCGTATCTGTTGGAGTTGCTGATGGAAATGTGTATCCTCCTTCCACGATATCCCAAACTTGAGTTCCAAGAGATTGAAGATAGGCTGTGGTTCTTACCTTCCAATAGATGAAGTTTCTCCCATCAAAGATTGGTGGCTTGATGGATGCCTCTTTTTCGTAGTTGCTCATGATGATAGATCTTCCTTCAAGCGATCAAGCTTCTTTTGAAGGACCTACTCTAATACCAATTGTTGGAAATAATACTGAGAGGTGGGGGGAGGGGGGTGAATCAGTATTATCAATTTAATAATATTTCATTTCCATAAACAAATTTTTATACGCAACTTTGGTTAATGCAACTTGTGTATATACGCAACTATGTTTAGAGCAAGCGGCGTACACCTTGTAAACTTAATTTAGTTAGTTGATCTTTCATCTGTGTATCAGAACCATATAAGTAGTAACGGGTATAGTAAAAATAGAGCAGACAATCACATACAAGAACACAAGATATAAGGTGGAAACCCAATGTGGGTGAAAACCACCTGCTGCAATTCATATCTATCTTCTTTTAATAAAAAACTTCTTTTTACAATATTTTTGTACTAGTGCAGCCTTATACCAGTACGAAAGCTTCTACCTATAGAAGGCTACAACCTTCTTTCATTCTCTAGCTTCTCCTGGAAGGGAGCTACAAACCCCTTAGCTCTTTTACTAGCTGATGTACTACTACATAGGTGCTAACCTACAGAAGGCTACAACCTTCTCTTTTCTTCCAGGGACCATGTTTCATAAATTTTCAGACTGGATCCATCAATAACATCAATAAAACATCAAAATATATCTTCATCAATCAATCTCCCTTGTACTAACCAAAACTGAATCAAACAATCACTTCTCTGAATGCTATAACCAGAATACAGTAATAGTACTAGAACCCAACCAGAACCCAGAACACTGCAACAATAAATAGAAGTAGCTAAAACATATTTTATGAGATGTACACTACTTAAATATGTCAAACCTGCATGCATACCCTATTATATGAAGGCAAACCTCTGTATACACTGTTTTGAATTGTCGAATTAACGTGTATACGTGCCTTTTCTATACTGAAGCTACATAAAGAACTGTAAAAAACGATTTACCCTTTTCAACTATTTAGACATCAGTTATACCTAGATCATATTTACAGATCAAGACATGTGCCAAATATAAAAGATCAAAAACCACATAAAGGCACTTCTCTCCATGCCATAAGATCTTGACCCATAAATAGAAGTTATCCTTCTTCAAGCGCTCAAGTTCCTCCTTGATTCAGATCTAGCTATGCACCATAACCTAATCACTAGTATTCTAGATCTTTCTCTTCATTATATATTCAATACTTGAGTGTCTTTGCCTAATGATCTCCTCCTCCTTTTATAGTCTTAGGCCTTACTTAATACCATGGTCCAAAACCACTTAGAAGTAATACCTTGGACCAAATACCTGGGGTCAATACTTCGGTCAAGATACCTTGGATCAATACCACGGGTCAAAACACCAGGGACCAAAACCAAGTTTTTAACATGTATGCACCTTTCCTTGCGTGAAATTGCATGTATACGCATACACATCTTTCCATCGGCGAACCTGCATGTATATGTGGCTTGGTTAAGGGGAACCTGCATATATCTCTTTTTCCTTCATTCTAAGAGCCTGAACTATGATCTATCATGTGAGTGATTTGCCATCAAGGACAACACCTATGTCATAGCGCCAAACCTGTGTCATAATGCCAATATTCTCTCCCTTTGGACTTGATGGCAACCCCAAGTCACTCTCCCCCTTTGTCATCAAGGGCAAAGAATTATGCTCCCCCTGATCACATGTTGAATTCTCTAATATGCTGAAGTGTGCTATTCATGCTCCCCTTGACTGTAAGCAAGGTTTGTAAAAAGAGTTTCTACAAGAAGAACATGACTCTATACATCATAAATGACCTTCCTATCACCAAGGACTCATACATACATCCATCTCCCAACCAAGTGGGGATATACCAAGATTGACTCATCCGTCCAACCAAGTGGGGATACATGATAGGACAAGAACATTACATCATCCATCTCAGGCATAGTGGGGAACAAAATAGGTCATTACATGACCTTGATAATAAAAAATATACATGACATAGAGACAAAATATCTAAAATAAGAGAGTGATCAACAACTATCATCAACAACGTCCGTCAATCACCATTAACAACCATGATCTCCCTCTGCACCTATTCCACCTGAAACAAAAACAGCTATGAAATTGTACCAATATCTTCTAAGATAATGCCAACAATGTATTATTAGAAGTATATGATCCCCCTGAACCTGTGCTAGATGATAACTATCAGATCCATATCAGACTCTTTTCATCTTGAGTTTGTCCCACTGATATTCTTCAAACTAACATATACATGACTGTATCCACTGAAACCGATGTATGTACATGGATACGCTTCATGAAACTCGCGTACACCGACTTTTCTCTGAAACAAATAAGAATTAATGGCAAGAAGATGCATCAACTACTCTCATCTTTTGTCTGAGGTATTCAAATGTCTCTCTGGGCAGTGGTTTGGTGAATATATCAGCAACCTGTTCTTTGGAGGGAACATACTCCAATTTGACCTTTTGTTCAAGCACTTGTTCCTGGAGAAAATGATATTTAATAGGTATGTGCTTGGTCTTGGAATGCATGACAGTATTCTTTGAAATACTAATTGCACTTGTATTATCACATAGTATGGAGATGGGTGGAGTACAAGTGATTTTAATGTCTTGCAATGTTTTCATCATCCAAAGAATTTGTTTGCAACAAGATGCAATAGCCACATATTTTGCTTCAGCTGTAGATAATGCAATTGAACTTTGTTTCTTGCTGAACCAAGACACTAATCTGGAACCCATGAAGAATGCACCACCACTAGTGCTTTTTCTGTCATCCATGCTTCCTGCCCAATCTGCATCTGTATATGCATGAAGTGTAAGATCTGTATCTCTGGGATACCATAAACCAAAGTTTTGTGTCCCTTGAAGATATTTAAAAATCCTTTTGACTGGTTGAAGGTGTGCTTCCTTTGGATTTGCTTGGAATCTTCCAACTATTCCCACAACATGCATAATGTCTGGTTGGGTACTTGTTAGATAGAGCAGACTACCAATCATGGATCTATAGGTTGGTTGATGTACTGCTGTTGATTCATCATTTGCGCTGAGGCTGCATCCTGTTACCATAGGAGTACATACTAGATTAGAATCTTTCATTCCATATTTCTTCAAGATCTGTTTGAGGTACTTGGCTTGTGATAGAAACATACCACCTTTATTTTGTTGAACTTGTAAACCAAGAAAATATGCGAGCTCACCAAGAAGGGACATTTCAAATTCTTTTTTCATTACCAAAGAAAAGTTTTGAATCATGGCTTCTTCATTACTCCCAAAAACAATATCATCAACATACACAACAAGTATTAGGAATTTATCATTGTCAATTTTTATGAATAGATTTCTATCAGCCGATCCTTTTGAAAAACCTTGTTGATGAAGATATTTGTTAAGGCGATAATACCAGGCCCTTGGAGCTTGTTTTAGAACATAGAGCGCCTTTCTGAGTCTGCATACAAGTTTTGGATCATTTCCAGGGATGAATCCATCTGGTTGCTCAATATATACCTCCTCTTCTAGATCTCCATTAAGAAAGGCAGATTTCACATCCATTTGATATACTTTGAACTTCTGAAAGCTAGAAAGAGCAAGGAACATTCTTATGGCTTCAAGTCTAGCAATAGGTGCAAACGTTTCTTCAATGTATATACCTTCTTGTTGAGCATATCCTTTACAAACAAGTCTAGCCTTGTTTCTAACAACTTCCCCATTTTCATTCAACTTGTTTTTGAATATCTATTTGGTTCCAATGATATTCTTATCATGAGGTATAGGAACTAAATGAAAAGTATTATTCTTTTCAATTTGCTCAAGCTCTTCATTCATGGCCTTGACCCAACATTCATCTTTGCATGCTTCATGTACATTTTGCGGTTCGATGGAGGAAATAAATGCTAGATAGCTTGAATCTTCTGTAATAGTTCGTCTTGTCTATACACCTACCTCTTTCTGTCCCAAAATTTGAGTCTCTAGATGAATTTTCTAAACATATATGGATGGAGTCTTTTCCTCTACCGTTATCTGCTCTTCAGGTGCTTCATTGGTTTCTTCTTCTTCAACATTAGTTTGATTTGATGTGGAAGGATAATCCTCATCTTCTTCCCACTCTTCAGTTTTTACCTGATTTGAATTTTTGCCTACTTCATCAACCACAACATCAATACTTTCAACAATTTTCCCTAGTCTTTTATTATAACACTTGTATCCTTTACTTCGGGAAGAGTAACCAAGGAGAATGGCTTCATATGCTCTAGGTTCAAAATTGCCAAGTTTTTCATCAGTCCTTTTGATGTAACATTTACTTCCAAAAACTTTGAAGTATTTTACAGTAGGAGTCTTACCGTACCAAAGTCCATGAGGAGTTTGAGTGTTGTTTACTCGAACATTTGTTTTGTTGAGAATAGTGACAGCAACAAATGCAGCTTCACCCCAGAAGGTGGAAAGAGTTCCAGACTCATCTAGCATAGCACAAGCCATTTGTTGAATAGTTTTGTTCATGCTTTCCACCACTCCATTTTGCTGAGGAGTCCTTGCGATAGAGAATTCCCTTCTTATTCCATGTTCTTCACAGAAGTCGAAGAACTCATTCGAGGTAAATTCCCCTCCTCGATCAGACCTGAGGCATTTGATTTTGCGATTTGATTCATTTTCAGCCAAAGCTTTCAATGCTTTGAACTTTTCAAATGCTTCGTCTTTATGCTTCAGAAGTCATATCAAACACATTCTGTAAAAGTCGTCAATGAAAAATATAAAGTATTCTTCTCTACGAGGTGACTTTTTCCTTGATGGACCACATAAATCAGTATGGACAACTTCAAGCAGCTTACTAGATAAACCTTCCTTCTCAGGGAAATGTGTTCTGGTTTTCTTATCAAATTGACATGATTTGCATATTGTATTTTCTAGAATTCTGATGTGAGGAAGATCGCAAACAACCTGGTATTTGCATGCTTTCCTTATTTGAGGGAAGCTTAGATGCCCCAATCTTCTGTGCGATAGCCAGTGTTCATCATTTTTTCTTAGATAGCATTGTTGTTGTCCTCCCTTGAGTATGTATAAATTATTTGGAGTTTTTATGCCTTTGATCATGGTTTCTCCTGTACCAAGCTCACGAACAACACATCCATTTGATCTAAATACTACCTCATTTCCTTGATCACACATTTGACTAACACTCAATAGATTATGCTTTAAGCCATCAACATATATAACATTCCCAGATTCTACCTTTTCTTTTAAAAGAACAAAGCCTTTACCTTTTATCACTGCAAGGGTGCCATTTCCAAATGAGAGCTTCCTTTCCTTTTCTAAGGCACTATATGGTTGAAGTTTTTCTTTATCATATATCATGTGTTTCGAGCATCCACTGTCGATGTACCATTGATTTTCTTGTCCTTCTGCATATAAGGCTATACCACATCTTTTGGTTTGCAGTTCTTTCTTTTTCCATGTTTTGGGAACCAATGAAGCTTGCTCCTTCTGAGGTGTTTGCCAAAATTTACTCCTGCATTCAGGGTCTTCATGACTAAAGTTGTTACAGATAGAGCATTCTATTTCATTTTCAAGAGCAGTAAAGTTATTGTAGGTCCTTTTCATGATCCCAGTCACATTCCTTTGATTTCATGCTTCTCTAGTCATGATGGTCTTGTAAGCAACACATTGAGTAGCTTTGTGTCCAAAGTTATGACATGAAAAACATTGGCCATTAAATAAATTCTTGCGATTATCGAATCTACTGACCTGATGATTGTAGTTTCCATTGACATTCATTCTTGAAGCGAATTGAGAATGATTTACCTGTGTTTGGTTATAGCTTTTGTTCATCCTTGAAGTAGATTGAACTCGATTTACCTAGTGATCTGTTTTAAGCATCTGCTGACGATTGTCAACCTATTCACTTCTCCTTGTTGCATCAAGATACCTTTTGGAGGTTGATGGCCTATGTGCTTGAGATGGTTCGTCAGTATATCCAAGACCTGTCTTTATCAGAGGAGAACGCTGCACTTTGATAATTTCATCTAAAGTTTCTGATCCTTTAGCAAACCTAAGATTAAGAGCTTTTGTTTTCTCAATTTCTTTTCTTAGACCCACAATTTCACATTATAACTTTTCATTGTGTTTTTCCCTTTCAGCAAGCTGGAATGTCAAAGTATCTATAATCATACTCTTTTCTTCTAAACAGATTTTAGGTTTAGAAATTTCTTCATAGAGACCATCTTCATCTAAAGCATCCAAGAAAACATCATCTTCAAAATCCATCAGAAGTCTATAATCATTGCTATTTTCATCTTCACCACTATTTGGTAAACCATCACTATCTTCATGTGTATAGTAGCTCTTTTTATTTACACTTTGTTTTCTATTCCATTTTTCTAATTCCTTACCTCTATCAAGCTTATCTTTGTGAGGACATTTGGCAGCATAATGACCTACTCTTCCACAAGCAAAACATTTGAAAGGTAGTTTACCTCTGAATATTCCAGAACCCCGTTGAAGGTTTTTGACAAAGTTTGATTCTTCCTCTCCTTCTGACATATGTCCTGAATCATTGAGTTCTCCTTTTCCTAAAGCTTTAAATGTGGTTTCTCTCATGTCTGATGGACCCCCCTTTTCTCATTTCGAAAGAAGTGAGGATTCTGTGCAGCTGTGACGTAGTAATACTCTAAAGATCCTGCTTTTCTTCTATGGCAGAAACTTTTGATTCAAACTTAGGAGACAAGGATCTTAGAACCTTTTCAACTAAAGTAACTTCTTTTATCTCTTCACCCAAGTTTTTCATGCGATTAACAATCTCATCTATACGTAAGAAATAATTAGCTACACTTTGATCATTGTGCATTCTAAGAGTTTCATATTGAATTCTAAGAGATTGTAGTTTTGCACATTTTACCTGACCATCTCCTTCATAGCTTAGAATGATCTTGTCCCATATTTCTTTGGCGGTTTTGAGTTGCATAACCTTGACGAATTCTGATTGTGATAGACTCCCCAATAGAGTATTGACAACCTTTGCATTTGTTTCATACTTCTTTTTACCTGTCATATCTATAGGAGTTGTTGATGGAAATGTGTATCCTCCTTCCGCAATATCCCAAACTTCTGTTCCAAGAGATTGAAGATAGGTTGTGGTTCTTACCTTCCAATAGACGAAGTTGCTCCCATCAAAGATTTGTGGCCTAATGGATGCCTTTTTTTCATAGTTGCTCATGATGATAGATCTTCCTTCAAGTGATCAAGCTTCTTCTAAAGGACTTGCTATGATACCAATTGTTGGAAATAATACTAA
>APFE030839422.1:20304-52803 GCA_000404065.3 Pinus taeda
GGCGGGGTGAATCACTATTATCAATTTAGTAAATATTTATTTCCATAAACAGATTTATATATGCAACTTTAGTTAATGCAACTTGTGTAAATACGCAACTATGTTTAGAAACAATGTAAACTTTGAAACGGGAACTATAAACTCAAAACGAGAACTCTGGCCGAAAAACCCCGAAAAAACATCGAAAACAGTGCTAAAAACGAAAACTATGTATACTGGAACGATGATTTTATTTTTTAGGGGTCAATTTTGAACATGTTTTAAAAATGACAGTGACTACGAAATTTACTACGAAATTTTTGTGCAAAATATAGCTTCAAAAAGAAAAGTGATGATACTGGAACGATGATTTTTTTTTAGGGTCAATTTTCAAACTTTTAAAAAAATGCTAGTAAAACCAAATTTTTATGTGCCAAACAAAGTTGTTTATGAGGAAAAAAACACATTAAAGTGTTTGTTAGAATATCATTTTTATTTTCTAAGTATAAATTCAACATGTTCTCAACCATAACATCAACATCAACGGTGCTATGTTTTTTTTTGTTTCAATCCCACCATCTACTTCATGAGTAACATATTTCAATCTGTTCATTTCAAACACCATCCATTGAATTAATGGTCAGATCAATAATCCAAATCTATTGCACGTGACAAGCTCCTACAATCTCTTATATAGAATCTACTTTATATATCAATGTTGTGTCATGAGCTTTCAATTTGGCTATTCATTTCACGTTTACTGGTCTCTAAGTGAATTTACCAATTATTAACAATTACCAATTATTAGCAAGTGATATAGAGGTAATTACATACTATAATTGGCTCAATTAAACTAGTCGACAGTTAATACTAATATGTACAATAGTTTAAAATCAATTTAACAATTAAAAATTCTTACAATGATAAAACTAGTTTTTTATGTTTGCAAAAATTCAATTCAACAAATATACTATTTGTAGAAAATAAATCTATTACTAGGGCTACAATGTTGCTATATAAATTTACTACAAATACTTTTTATGAAATAATTGCAAGGGCTATTGAAAGAAACAAGGTATAACCACTAGGAAGAAAATAAGGTATACTTATGAGCCTAACTTTTAAAAGATATTCACATCTCTTACATATCTAACATTTAACCATCTAACACTTATACATTGACCCCATACTAAGTTCTCAAACTAAATTGTAGAGAGGCTCATACTTTAGGGACATAACAACATTTTACAACATACTTTAGAGATGCACAACATTTTGACGAATTCCTCGAGGCCTCTGACCTCTAGGAGTATAACAACATTTTTCCTAATTCCATAAACCAAATCCAACTATTAGATATAATAATTATTCATATAATCACCATAACAATTATGAGTCTTATAAAACTAATACTCCTCTTCATGTTTACTAAATTATACTATTTTTTAAAATATAATTAGAATTCAATCTAAAAAAACATGAAAAAAAATGAACATGGAAAAAAAAGGTATTAACAAAATTTACCATATCCATAGGACTTCACTTTTCTTTAAAATGAAAAAACCTTTGATATATCCATAAAATATGGTATAAATAAAAACTCAATTCTTATTTAAAATGGATCGGGCCTTATGTTGAAACATAAAGAGAGGGTATAAATAAAATTGGCATCTTCATGTGTAACCACAATCTAATTTAAAGCCTTAAATGGAACCATATGGAAAGGGTAATGATAAAACTTTTCACCATGGTCAAACCCTTATGGAACCATGAATAAAGAGGAAAATAAAACTTGCTATTGCTCTTATGTTTTTTTTTCAATCCCACCATCTACTTCATGAATAACATATTTCAATCTCTTCATGTCAAACACCATCCATTGAATTAATGGTCGGATCAATAATCCAAATCTATTGCACGTGACGAGCTCCTACAATCTCTTATATAGAATCTACTTTATATATCAATGTTGTGTCACGAGCTTTCAGTTTGGCTATTCATTTCACGTTTACTGGTCTCTAAGTGAATTTACCAATTATTAACAATTACCAATTATTAACAAGTGATATAGAGGTAATTACATACTATAATTGGCTCAATTAAACTAGTCAACAGTTAATACTAATATGTACAATAGTTTAAAATCAATTCAACAATTAAAAATTCTTACAATGATAAAACTAGTTTTTTATGTCTGCAAAAATTCAATTCAACAAATATACTATTTGTAGAAAATAATTCTATTACTAGGGATACACTTTTTATGAAATAATTGCAAGGGCTATTGAAAGGAACAAGTAATAACCACTGGGAAGAAAATAAGGTACATCTAATAAAATACAGTGTGAATATGTTTTATAAAATACAATATAGTGGTTAAACAAGGTATAACCCTTAGATTTATGCATGTCAAATGTTATATGATGGCAAAACAAAAGTTTTGGAGAATGTAATTTTCTTGGAGATATAGTATTTTGTTTAAACACCATCATATTGCTAACCTCCCTCTCGACAGAAGCTTCACTAAAATTTGCAATGGAAATCTGACTGAGACACACTGTTAAGTTCAGATATCACAATATGATGACTTCAATTTGGTGCTACTTCAGAAGGAGAGGCTCGTTACATAGATAAACTCGTAGTACTATGACTTCAATTTGGTGCTATTACAGTGATGCTCTCACAGTTTCTCGGTGCAATTATAATGATGCTATTACAGTAGATAAAGGAGCTTAGATTATTTGTAGAGGTGTTTTCTTCGAAGACAAGTGTGAAGAAGAATGACAGGTACAGGAAACCATTATGAGGAAATTCATTTAATTGCCATCTCTATCGATTTTCCAACATGGTATTGCAGCTATGGTCAGAGTCAAAGGCAGTTTGAAGAACACGTATATAACTTTGAAGCATTCTCAGCGTTGTCAAGATCCTTGAAGGTGACAAGTGATATTTTAGTGCTGCCACAGGGAGAAACAATTCGGTCTTTTCAGAATAGGTTCAAAATTATTTCAGTGGTGACACAGTCTCTTCATTTCGTGGCACAGTCTCTACATCTTGGTAAAGGCTATACATCGCTCCACAGTTCAGAGAAAATCTCACATAAATATCAGAAGGATAGGTTCGAATACATCTGAAATGGAGTTTAGATGTCACAAATTAAGCTCTCGATGATGAAACAAAAGTTTGGATTTAAGAGAACAAGTCGTCGGTGCTATAACAGAGATTAGAATTTCAGAGAGGGCAGAGGGTTCGATATCATTACTTGGATAGGATATCTATGCTTCCACAGTTCGATATTATGTATACACAGTTCAATATTATGCCTCCCATTGTTTGGTACTGTTATAGGCTTGGTGATACTATAGTTTGACGACTCTTGGATGGTAATTCACCAAAGTATCCAAGTGAAAGAAAGGCTTGCAAAGTCTATTTTCGGTGATAATAGTGATTGGGGCAGTTCTCTGAATCGCCCAGCCACCGCCTTGCCACGAGGGTGGTGGCTGGGGGATTATGAGAATCGCCCCAATCACTATCATCACTGAAAATAGACTTTGCAAGCCTTTCTTTCACTTGGATACTTTGGTGAATTACCATCCAAGAGTCGTCAAACTATAGTATCACCAAGCCTATAACAGTACCAAACTATGGGAGGGATAATACTGAACGGTGTATACATAATATCGAATTGTGGAAGCATAGATATCCTATCCAAGTAATGATATCGAACCCTCTGCCCTCTCTCAACTTCTAATCTCTGTTATAGCACCGACGACTTGTTCTCTTAAATCCAAATTTTTGTTTCATCATCGAGAGCTTAATTTGTGACATCCGAACTCCATTTCAGATGTATTCGATATCATTACTTGGATAGGATATCTATGCTTCCACAGTTCGATATTATGTATACACAGTACAGAGATGTACAGACTGTGCCACGAAATAGACACGGTGATACTATAGTTTGATGACTCTTGGATGGTAATTCACCAAATTATCCAAGTGAAAGAAAGGCTTACAAAGTCTATTTTCAGTGATAATAGTGATTGGGGCAATTCTCAGAATCGCCCAACCACCACCCTGGTGGCGGGGCGGTGGCTGGGCGATTCTGAGAATCGTCCCAATCATTATTATCACCGAAAATAAACTTTGCAAGCCTTTCTTTCACTTGGATACTTTGGTGAATTACCATCCAAGAGTCGTCAAACTATAGTATCACCGAGCCTATAATAGTACCAAAGTATGGGAGGCATAATACTGAACTGTGTATACATAATATCGAACTGTGGAAGCATAGATATCCTATCCAAGTAATGATATCGAACCCTCTGCCCTCTCTGAACTTCTAATCTCCGTTATAGCACTGACGACTTGTTCTCTTAAATCCAAACTTTTGTTTCATCATCGAGAGCTTAATTTGTGACATCCGAACTCCATTTCAGATGTATTCAAACCTGTCCTCCTGAGATTTATGTGAGATTTTCTCTGAACTGTGGAGCGATGTA
Organism: Pinus taeda; assembly: GCA_000404065.3. Taxonomy (NCBI): domain Eukaryota; kingdom Viridiplantae; phylum Streptophyta; class Pinopsida; order Pinales; family Pinaceae; genus Pinus; species Pinus taeda. The sequence continues at coordinate 24,786 of APFE030839422.1, forward strand.
TAGCCTTTACCGAGATATAGAGATTGTGCCACGAAATGAAGAGACTGTGATACTATAGTTTGACGACTCTTGGATGGTAATTCACCAAAGTATCCAAGTGAAAGAAAGGCTTGCAAAGTTTATTTTCGGTGATAATAGTGATCGGGGCGATTCTCAGAATCGCGCAGCCACCACCCTGGTGGTGGGGCGGTGGCTAGGCGTTTCTGAGAATCCCCCCAATCACTATTATCACCGAAAATAGACTTTGCAAGCCTTTCTTTCACTTGGATACTTTGGTGAATTACCATCCAAGGTTCGTAAAACTATAGTATCACCGAGCCTATAACAGTACCAAACTATGGGAGGCATAATACTGAACTGTGTATACATAATATCGAACTTTGGAAGCATAGATATCCTATCCAAGTAATGATATCGAACCCTCTTCCCTCTCTGAACTTCTAATCTCGGTTATAGCACCAACGACTTGTTCTCTTTAATCCAAACTTTTGTTTCATCATCGAGAGCTTAATTTGTGACATCTGAACTCCATTTCAGATGTGTTTGAACCTTTCCTTTTGATATTTATGTGATATTTTCTCTGAACTGTGGAGCGACGTATAGCCTTTACCAAGATGTAGAGATTGTGCCACGAAATGAAGAGACTATGTCACCACCGAAATAATTTTGAACCTATTCTGAAAAGACCGAATTGTTTCTCCTTGTGGCAGCACTGAAATATCACTTGTCACCTTCAAGGATCTTGAAAATGCTGAGAATGCTTCAAGGTTATATACGTGTTCTTCAAACTGCCTTTGACTTTGACCATAGCTGCAATACCATGTTGGAAAATCGATAGAGGTGGTAGTTAAATGAATTTCCTCATAATGGCTTCTTGTACCTGTCATTCTTCTTCACACTTGTCTTTGAAGAGAACACCTCTACAAACAATCTAAGCTCCTTTATCTACTGTAATAGCATCATTATAATAGCACCGAGAAACTGTGAGAGCATCACTGTAATAGCCCCAAATTGAAGTCATAGTACTACGAGTTTATCTATGTAACGAGCCTCCCCTTCTGAAGTAGCACCAAATTGAAGTCATCATATTGTGATATCCGAACTTATCACCCGAATTATGTCTCTGAAGTTATGTATGAACTTCTATGTAATCATCGAAGGTAGGCACTCTGAAATCCAAACTTGAGATTGTGTTATGCGAAAATCACAGGCTTGTATATATAGTGGTATGACCATACTAAATGAGCCGCCAACATGGACCATGAAGAGATGTGTCTTTATTGTAGGCTGACATGAATCATTTTATGACTGTTTCTTTGAGGCCAACTTGAAGGAGTCGTTGAGGAGGCTAACTTGATGATGAAGGAGTCTTTTAATCAATAAACAAATTGACTTTGACAAATATCCTAAAGCCTACAATGGAGGCTTGACCTATATATTTGACCCAAGCATGAAACCCATGCTTTAATAAGCCAATTCAAAAATAATAAAATTTATTTTTTCTTTTCTTTGGCAAATATATTACATTTTGACTTCAAGTACAATTATGAAGACCAAACCTAGTTACATTTTCCAACAACAACAAGCATTCGATACGGCTAACTTACTCTTCTATCCTATACGCATACCCTAAACGCATACGAAATTAAATAATAAGGTATCTACGTAAGAGTTTTTAATCTAAAAACAATTCATTTGTAATGGTTGTTATTTCTATTTTAAAATGTTCAACTAATGAATATGAATTGTGACTAAATGAGTGACTCATAAATCCTCTTAAGAATTATTTCTAAGCAAGTTGGTTCACCTGCAGCCACAATGGTCGAGATAGAGCCCACAAATCCATAAACCTCCAAAAGCTTTGCACCTTGTTTGTTTGATAAAGCAAATCTACCTTCTTTTTCATCATCCAATATGGATACAAATGCTCTTTCCCTAGATAAAGAAAGCCTTCGCCTTGGGCTATTCGTTGGTGAATCCACCATATTCAAACTTCCTCCTGTTAGATAAAATAATAATGAGACTTTTTACATGTAAATACACTACAAAATGAATAAAAATGATTTTTAATGAATCTATTAAAATAAGGCAATAATATCACATTCTCCAATATTTGTCTACATGTTTCTCTAGAACCACAAAAACAAGAATTTGGATCTTATATGCAATGGTAAAAACACTATGATCAATATCATGTAAATTTCATCAAGAGAGCAAAATTAGTGGAGTCGATATTTTCTTAATTCAATAGATCACATCAACTACAAGTCAAGGCAAAGCAGACATCTATAAAGATAAAAAATATTATGGTTTTTCTATCTAACATTTTAAACAAAAGAGCACCTTATATTTAAATTCCCAACCTATTACATTAAAGGAAATAATATTATGTTTTTAAAGGATCAAGGCCATGGCTTGAAACTGTTTTCCAGTTAAAAGGGTCAATGCAAAGTTGTGATGTTCATAGCACCAAGACTTGACCAGAGGTAGGATGTTTACAGAACCTGAAAATCTTTGGGCTCTTGAATTTCAATGGCATTAATTTAATTTTTTCGTTTTTTGGTGATTTCCACTTAGAACAATGCGACCAAACCTGAAGAATTATTTAATCATTATTTTTTGAAAAAAAAAAGTGATTATTGTTATTTTTTTTACATGAAATTCATAAAAAAACTATTATTTAACCATGTTTAGTTAAATTTTTCGTATAAAAATTGTGATTTCGACATGTCAATTCTAGCAAGAAATTATCAAAACATGTAGTTTTTTAGTTATATTTATGTTAAAAATGGTTATTTTTATGTCCATTGTTAAAAAATATTGTTTTTTAGAAACAATTATTTCATGTAGATTGAAAAATTAATTAAGAATGTATAAACATGTAGAATATCGAAAAATCAAAATATCGACTTTCTAATTTAAAAATGCAAAACAATAAAAACCTCACTACAAAAAAATTAAAATAAAAATAAATAAATAAAATAAAATATGAAGAACGACCACTTCAAAAAATTTTAAATTTACAAAATAATTATTTACATTTCATACATTAGAAAATTTAAAGTCAAAAAATAGGTCTTTTAAAAAAAGGGTCTCATGCAGAATACCCACTTTTTTAAATAAGCATGAAAATCACTACCATTCTAAAACGTAATGTACATAAAAAAAATTAAAGTGCCAAAAACTATGCTCTAAAAAAAAACATGTGTGTTCTGCATCACCCCTTTTCAAAATCAGGTCACTTTTTTGCTATCTCTACGAAACAGGTAACAGTATCAGTTCCCGTTTCAAAGTTTACATTGTTTAGAGCAACCAGCGTACACCTTGTAAACTTATAATTTAATCAGTTGATCTTTAATCTATGTATCAGAACCATATAAGTAGTAACAGGTACAGTAAAAACAGAGCAGACAATCACATACAAGAACACAAGATATAAGGTGAAAACCACCTGCTGTAATTCATCTTTATCTTCTTTTAATAAGAAACTTGTTTTTACAATATTTTTGTACTGGTGCAGCCTTACACCAGTACACAGGCTTCTACCTGCAGAAGGATACAACCTTCTCTCATTCTCCAGCTTCTTGTGGAAGGGAGCTACAACCCCCTTAGCTCTTGTACTAGCTAATGTACTAGTATGTAGGTGCTGACCTACAGAAGGCTACAACCTTCTCTTTTCTTCCAAGGACCACGTTTCATAAATTTTCAGACTGGATCCATCAATAACATCAATAAAACATCAAAATATATCTGCATCAATCAATCTCCCTTATACTAACCAAAACTGAACCAAACAATCACTTCTTTGAATGTTGTAACCAGAATACAGTAACAGTACCAGAACCCTACCAGAACCTAGAACACTGCAACAATAAACATAAGCAGCTAAAACTTATTTTATGAGACGTACGCTACTTCAATATGTCAAACCTATGTGCATACGTTGTTATATGAAGGCAAACCTGTGTATGCATTGTTTTGAATTGTCAAACCAGCGTGTATATGCGCCTTTTCTATACTGAACTTGCGTACAGATCTGTAAAAGATGATTTACCCTTTTTAACTATTCAGACATCAGTTATACCCAGATCATCAGATTTATAGATCAAGACATGCGCCAAATATAAAAGATCAAAAACACATAAAGATACATCTCTCCATGCCATAAGATCTTGACCCATAAATAGAAGTTATCCTTCTACAAGCGCTCAGGTTCCTCCTTGATTCAGATCTAGCTATGCACCATAACCCAATCACCAATATTCTAGATCTTGCTCTTCATTAGATATTCAGTACTTGAGTGTATTTTCCTAATGATCTCATTCTCCTTTTATAGTCTTAGGCCTTACTCAATACCATGGTCCAAAACCGCTTAGAAGAAATACCTTGGACCAAATACCTGGGGTCAATACTTCGGTCAAGATATCTTGGATCAATACCACGGGTCAAAATACTAGGGACCAAATACCACAGACCAAAATCAAGTTTTTAACATGTACACGCCTTTCCTTGCTAGAAAGTGCATGTATACGCATGTGTCTTTTGGTCGGGGAACCCGCGTGTATACGTGGCTTGGTCAGGGGGAGCCTGCATATATCTCTTTTTCCTTCATTTTGAGAGCCTGAACTGTGATCTATCCTTTGAGTGAGTTGCCATCAAGGACAACACCTGTGTCATAGCGCCAAACCTATGTCATAATGCCAACAATAAATATTAACTTTCTCAATCATAGTGAAATCTCTCCCAACAAACAATAGCTACATAAACCGTTAACCATAAATTCAATGCTGGTCAAAAAAGAAAAAATTGACCTCCAAAACAACTTGGTCAAACTTAGTCAACTCGACCTCCAAAAAGAAGTCAAATTAGCCAAAAAATAGTTTGAAAATATCCAGTCAAACCTGGTCAACAAAAGTTAACGCTGTAGTCAAACCCTTCTGTAGTCAACGTTGGTCAAACAGTACAATCTTCCCTATTTTTTGTGCCCAGAAATATGGCCTTCCTAAACAGAGATAACCGTCACAAAACCGCAGTCAAACAGGTCAACACTGATCAAAAAGCCTTCCTACAACTTTGGTCAGTGTAGGAACAAAACTGCCCTTCTTTGCACATGTGGAGAGTTGCCTTAGAAATCCATACACAATCAATGAAGAAGAGAGATATATGTGAGTGAGAGAAGTGTCTAAATGAGGAGGAGGCACCTTCTATTTATATGTAAACGTTGAGGATGAATAGACATGACTGTTGGGCTTCTGAGCCTATATTAGTTTGCTGGTCGATGTTGACAATTTGTCCATAAACAAAATAAATTCATAATTCCATTTGTACATGTCATAATGAAATGATCTTTAGATTAATCCTACACCTCTCAAAGAGCAGAATCCAATAAAAATATCAGCTGCATCATGTGAGTTGTCCAAGGTTAAGTTTGGCTCTAGTTTCCAAATTTAACACTCCCTCTCAACTAGGGAGAACTTGACCTGCCTAAATGTCTGACAATCTGTACCATTTGTGTCTTTGCTCTGCTCTCCTCTATTGAATGATGAAGAAAGAAGAAATGATTGAGAATGTATCATACCATTCTCCACTGACCCAAAGTCAATCTCCAATAATCGAGAGTGTGTCATACCACTCTTAACTGACTCGAAGTTAGTTTCCATTGATCCCAGGTCAATATCAGCATCCTAGCATAGGGAGTATGGTAGTACAAGATGCGTTGATCAGTGTACTATGGTCCCTATCCTAATTTCCCTACTCATTGGATAAATTAGAGGTACTTCCCATGAGTCCTAGACTGCATGAGTAGGATGTATCTGTAGGAGAAGGTGAAGCACTCATCCTTCTCATATGCCATAGAAGAAGGTGAACCACTCATCCTCTACATATATCAACATGGGGTATCATAGGGTAAGGTGAAACACTCACCTTGTACATCACACGCCATTAGGGGAAGTTGAACCACTCACCCTATGGTCGAGCATCGCTCCAAAAAGTACCCTAAGTCCCCCGAAGCTCCCAAAGCTCAAAATCCATCTCATACAGGACCCTCATAAGAGGGTCTCTCCACGAATCCAAGTTGTTCACGGAAGGTCAAGAATTTAACCTTCCCTAGTGGCTTCTTAAAAATATATGTGACCTGATCATTAGCCCCAATATGACAGAGCCTTATTGCTCCCCTTTGTACAATATCCCAGATAAAGTGGTACCTGATATCAATATGCTTGGAGCAGTCATGAAACACAGGATTATCAAAAAGATGAATCCCACTTTGGTTGTCACAATAGATCACGGTGGTTTCTAGCACATGCCCAAACAAGTTACTAAATAGCTTCCTCAACCAAACAACTTCACAAGAGGCCATACTAGTAGAAATGTATTCAACCTTAGCGGTTCTCAAAGCAACGACTTCTACTTCTTGCTCATCAAGGATATCGAAGAAAAACCTAGAGAGAAGCAACATCCAAATGTGCTTTTTTGATCCACTACACTGCCAGCCTAGTCCGCATTAGAGTAACCATGGAGCCTCAAATTCTGGGAAGTGTATCTCAGTCCATAAGTGGTTGTGCCCCAGAGATATCTCAAGGGATTCTTGGCAGAAATCCAGTGTATGTGATGAGGCTCCACCATAAACTGACTCATTGTGTTCACTGCAAAACATATGTTCAGACAAGAGTTTACTAAGAACATTAGGGCCCCCACTATTTTTTGATACTTGAACGATTTCCCAAATTGGGCCAAGAAACACTTCCGCATAACTTCTTGAAGTTAAGTTCCATCAAAGTAGTCATGGACTTGCAGTCCACCATCCCAAATATTTCAAGTAGCTTCATAATATATTTTCCTTGAGAAAGGAAAATTTCACATGCCTTTTTTGAGACCTCCAACCATAGGAAGTAATGCATCATTCCTAGGTCCTTCATCTAGAATTCGAAAGCCAACTCCCTCTTACATTGATAAATAAGAGGGTCTCCACTTGTCAGAAATAGATCATCTACATAACTTACGAAGATGAGATGTCTGTCATTCTCAACCTTAAAATAAAGGTTCAAATCAACTTCACTTCTCATAAATCCCAACTTCATTAGATAGTTTGCGATTCTCTCATATCAATCTCAGATATCTTGCTTCAACCTATATAGGGCTTTCTTCAACCTACACACATGTGTCTGACGATCTTGAACTTCGAACCCCTTCAGTTGTGTTGACGGTGCTGGACCCGCCAACATTCAGGGGATCTCCCCAGTATGAAGTCCCAACTAGACCTCACATCGTTTGGTGTAGGAGTCCCATCCGGTAAGATGGCTCGGTTGCCATTATCTTAAAGGTTTTCCATAATGCTTTCTCATCAACACATGAGAGTGTTCTGCTTTGTCTTCGAACAATGAGGTTCGCGTGCCTGGTGAGTGCTTAGTGTTAATTTTGTCAAGGTTCTTTCACCCCAAAGAGAGAGGGTGGAAGTGAGTCTCAATTCAGAAGGGAATAGCCCCAACTTTGTCAGAGACACAAAACACAATAAGACATGTGCAGCTTCTGGTAAAGTAGTCCACACGGATGTGGAAGTCACACACACAGTGAACAAATAGCATGTAGAACATCCAACAGATTAGTCCACATGAGTGCGGCAGTCGTTATAACAAGTTTATGGGAATGGCTTTGTCGATTTTCCGGCAGGATAGCCCACATGGGTGAGATGACTTTAACAACCAATAAAATACATTTTTGTAAGCATATGTATTAGAACATCCGAAATAGTTCAATTGTTTCAACTCAAGTTAAAGAAAAATGCATTACAAATGACCAAAGAATAGTCTTACAAGTAAATAAAATACATGTGCGAAAGTCTGTTGGCCTGTTATCAGGCTTCTGAATTAAGCAAAAGTTCCAAGACACATTGGTACGCCATACATCACTAACCTTGATATCGGGGCATTGTAGCCACTTCTCGCTCCTCAAGAAAAGACTACAAACTCTCAAGGTTATGTGAGAGGAGCCAAGGTGAAAAGTATTTTGCATGTACAAATGAGGGGTATTTATAGCCAAGGGTAAAACTAGCCCTTGTGACTGTTTGAATTCCCTCATGACTATTTGACTTACATGACTCTTCAGATTTACATGTGGGTCTATTGGACTTCCACATTACATTACAATAGTGTGGACCACATTAGTGATGTGTCCAAGGTGATTCATGACATGACTCGACACGACAGAGCTAATATGTTCATGCTGGTGGTGGTGTGATGGATGTGCTCTTGGTGTATCATACCTTCACCTTCGCATGGAAAGGTGTGCGGAGTCTTCGATGGTCTTGGTGTTTGCTTGATGTTGCACATGAATGTCTCTCCTTTGCTTGTTCCTTGTTATGCTCTATGTGTTCGTCCATTCGAAAACAAGTCTCCTTCAATGCACTCCATGTTCATCCCCTTCGACCTCATGCCATATCTCATCCATGTACCTGTATCTGCAATCACTCATGATGAGATGACACCAAATCCAAAAATATCCTAGCCTACTATTATGCATTGTTTTTGGCTTTTGGATGCAAGTGACCAAGAGAGAGGACAAGGCTATGAAATTGCACAGAGCTCATTTCAAGCATGGATGCGGGCTCTAGGCACTGTCTATGACAATTGGGAAGAGGTCACTGGGAGGCTGAGATGGGAAATCCGGGTCAACAGTGACTATTTGTGGGATTTGGATAAGTTGGAGGGAAGATCTGCGCAATTTTTCGTGGAGAAAATGAAGGTAGCAGAGGGAGACTAGCAGTAAAAACCATGCAAATTCTCTAGGGAGCTGGTAGCAGGCTGCGAGAGGCTGCTGGAAAATATTGCACAATTTTTATGGGTAGCTAGAAACAGGATATGGGAGCCTGCTGGAAAAAACTATGCAGAGCTGGGAGGCTGGACTGCTGGACATCGCAGTGTAGCTTCTGAGCTTAGTGGGACACTGGGTAGCTGGGAGACTACTCATGAAAACTGTGTAATTTTCAAGAGAAGAAGCACGTCCAATGACAGGGTGACTGGCTGGAAAAATGCATAATTTTTTAGGGTAGTGCAGTGATAGGAAGCGGGTGTCTGTGAGGCATGTTTGCACAGTTTCTTCAATCAGTGAAAGTGGGCATACTTGGAAAATTCTGCATAAGTTTTTGGAGGGGCGAGGCCCGAGGTCACTGCTCGGTAAAATTCACTGGGAGGCTTGGTTGATTTTCTTGCAAAAAGTGCAAATTGAAATGGCTTGTTGGGAAACTTCTTTGATGTTCTGGGTGACAATCAGTCGAGTCAATTCTAATATTCCCCAGTGCAGACTGCCTGGGAGGCAACCTCAAGCTATGCACAATTCTGGGTAGTAGAACATGTTCATTGAGGGCTAAAATTGCGCAGTGAAACTCGACGGAGGTTCGACTGTTGGGGTTGGTCAGGTCGACATAGCTTTAAAAAAATGACCAAGTATATGAACGAGTGACTTCGTACATGCATGACCTTGTGAACACACTCAACATGAATTGATGACAAGACACCTTGAACCATCAAGACAACATACACTTAGTGTGACTAACCGACGATGCAATAGAAAATTGCGACACTTATGATAGATCATTGAACGACCATGATGACACTTGTGAAATAGTGCAAACAACTTCTTGTGTGACTATGAAACATGCTTACATAGCGAATAAAACTTGTACACACGATGACAAACCTTATGCATAACCAGAACATGGCTGCAAGCATGACATTGTGACCAACATGCAAAAATATGTCCAATGAATGGTCAAGAAAGGAGGTTGAAAAGACTCAAGACGGGCTCACAGGATGAAACCGAGTGCTTACAAACATCAAGAAAAAATCCAAGGAACACTCTAAAATTAGATGCAGGAAAAAATTTTGGAGGGTGTTGCAACTGCGACAACATGTTGTTCTACATAGACTTCCTTCTTAATTGAAGCATGTAAGATGGCGGCCTTGACATCCATCTGATGTAGATTCCATCCTTGGGAGGAAGCAAGGGATATAATCAAACGAATGGTGGTATATCGGGCAATATGTGAAAATATATCATCGTAGTCCACACCTTCCTTTTGAGAGAATCCTCAACCAACAAATTTAGCCTTGAACTTTTCATCACTTCCATCATCTCCATGCTGGATCTTGTAGAGTGATTTCAAGATGACAACAGATTTGTCCTTGGGTCTAGGGATCACATCCTAGAAATAATTCTTCATAATTGACTCATACTCTTCGTTCATAGTGTCCTTCCAAAATTTATGCTTTACAACTTCTTCGGATGTCCATGGCTCAGATTGAACAATGATGCTCATTACAGTTAAGTACCCTTGGTATCTATTCGGCTTCTTACTTTCATGAAATGTATCCCTAGGTGCAACATGTCTCTTGGCATCTTCGAGATTTTCCCTAAGCCATGAGGGTGTCCTTTTTGAGGAGGGGGGATCATGAGCGGGTGGATCAATGGTATGCATTGGTCCTTTAGCATCAGCCATTGTCTCATCCTGCAGTTCTCCCTACTTTCCTAAATCTGCTTCTTTTTCCTTCCTCAGAATAGGAAGGTTACTAATCTTCTCAAGGGAAACATCCTCATCGAAGGTGACATCATGAATTTTCTCCACTTCTCTTTTACTAGGCACATAGATTCTATATGCCTTAGAAGTTTCACTGTAGCCCACAAATGTTCCTTTCTTCCCAAAAGCATCCAATTTTCTTCTATTTTCTTTCGGCACATGAAAATATACGGGGCTACCAAAATTTCTAAAGTGAGAAATATAACGTTTCTTACTGGTGAAAAATTCTTTGGGAGTTTTGGAGTCCAACGCTTGATAAGGGCATCTATTTTGAACATACAAGGCAATGTTTGTAGCTTCGGCCCATAAGAACTTCAGAAGGCTTTGATCATGAAGCATGGCACAAGTGACTTCTATGATATAACAATTATTCATTTCAAAAACACCATTTTGATAAGGAGTATATGTGGTATTAGTCTCCCTCTTAATGTCAGCTTCTCTACAATAATTATTGAGCTTATTTGATTCATATTTGATTCCATTATTGGTCTTCAATATTTTGATCTTCTTCCCAGTTTAATTTTTGACCAAAGCTTTGAAAGAACAAAACCATGAGAATACTTTATCCTTCTACTTCAAGAAATATATCCAATTCTTGCAAGATAAATCATCCATAAAGATAGCATAATATAAATATCCTCCCAGAGAGTTCATGGGCATCATACCAGATAGATCAGAATGAGCCAATTGAAATATGTGGGTAGTCTTGCTATCATTGGAGGGGAATTACCCCTTATATTCTTTCCTTCGGCACACCCCTCAAAAACACCTTCATGTTCTACTCTAAATTCAACCATACATGTTACCATATTCTTCACATTAGGTAAAGCCTTATAATTTAGATGGAAAAAATTCCAGTGCAATAATTCTGATTGAAGTGATGTGTCACAAGACATAGCTCCCAATGGACTTCCTCCAATTTGATATAGGCTCTCAACCCTGAATCCAAGTGTAAATGCATCTTTGAAATTTTTATACCACACATGTACCTTGTTGGGTTATGTTATATTCTTTCCACGACTACCCCTGTACGTTACGCTGGGCGCTGCCGGTGGGGGGCACGACTACCCCCCCGTTGGGGGGTATGCAAGGGGGTGTTAGCCCCCCTACACAGGGTCCGAGGCAATGCACCACTAAATTTCTTTTGGACCCTATATTAGGTGGGAGAACCTACCTATGGTTTTGTGCATGGATTTCACATATGGTTTTGGACATGATGGTTTTCTGTCTATGGTATTTTGTAAATCCCGTCAAGGGAACTACAGTTATGTACTAATCCAAGGTTAATGGATTGGGGTTTATGGATGCTTTGGCATGTATTTATATGTATTGTAATATTGAAAGGAATATAATGAAAAATCAATCTGGTAGTCACGGTTTTGGGATCTAGTGGAAAATCTGTGTGTATACTTGTTTAATGTTTTATGCTCTTGCCATTGTTTATTTTCTGTTTTTTTAGAATTCGTATGTAGGTAATTTCTGTACAGGGTTAAAACCTACATACCTTTCCATTGATGAATGCCACCTTGAATCCTTTTTCCTCCATTTCCAAGATAGATACCAGGTTCTTATTCAGAGAGGTACATCTAGTACTTCTTGTATATGAATGGTGTTACCTTTATTCAATTGAAGAGTAACATTCCCAACTCCTTTCACGGGATAGGTGGAATTGTCTCCAAGGTTAATTTCCAAATTTGTATCCTTTTCAATCAGATTTGAAAGAGCTTCCTTATACCCAGTGAAGTTCCTTGAGGCACTACTATCAATCAACCAATTTCCCAAAGTGTCTGGAGGAGATGCAGTAGAGAGGGAAGATATAAGACAAAATTGCTTTTTCTTGTTATCAACAACATTAGATTCATCATACCTAGAGTTTCTTGATCTCTTGGAAGGGTGACCATTTAAATGTTGATCAACGGGAGCATTCCTTTTTCATTTATTGTTGAATCTGCCATTCCTTTGATTTTTGTTGCCCCTGAAATTATGTAGTTGTGGTTTTCATCATCATGAGGTGTATCCCTTCTATTAGGTAACTCCCTAGCATAGTGGCCAAACTTGTTTCAAATGAAGCATCTTCCCTTCCTTCCATTCTTGAAACCCGATCTTCCTTGACATTGCTTCTTTGAACCCGCATTGTTCTTCTTTTTATCATGAGCAAAGAATGCATTAGGATCATTCCTATTTGAAGGCATATCTAGTTCCATCGTCCTTGTTTCTTCTTGAGAACATCTGGTCAATAATTCTTCAAAACCTGGAATATTTTCATTGTTAAGATTAGTAGTGTTGAACCTGTGCCATTCACACGGGAGTTCTCCAAGGGCAATGAGAGTAAGCTCCGTATCAACAATAGCTTCTCCACTTGAAAGAAGATAATTTTTTAAATCTCAATAATCCTCATGAAGTAGGATTGAATATCTTCACCTCTCCCCTTATTTATGTCCTTCAATTTGTTCTTGAGAAAGATAACTTGGTTTGAATTGCTAGCTTTGAACATGCCAACCAACCTATCATATATCTCCTTTGACGTGTTCAAATGGATACGTAAGCAACTAAATGCTTATAAATAGAATCCATGATGATCTTCTTTGCATTTAATTCACCCTTCTTGTACTTTGTCTTAGTAGAAATAGATGCATTAGAAGGAGGTTTAGTAATCTTTCCATGCACATAGTCCATAACATCTTGCTCTTCTAAAGTCAAATCAAGAGACATCTTCCATGCATGATAATCAGAATTATCATGAAGCTTGTCATTAGATTTGAAGTAGGTTGTGAAGGCCATTGAATCCTATTCTTGATCAAATGATCTCAGTGATTTTTATTCTCATTCTTGCTTGGGCTTTGCTTTCACCTTAGCTCCGATACCATGTTAATTTTAGATAGCAATGGTATGTTCTTTGCTTAAGAGAAATTTTAATTGAATTTTCTTATCAACCCAATATCCATATTAGATATCACATTGATCTAGGTGGATGCTGGTGGCCACCCACCTATCCCACTTGGACCCCCACAACTGTCTCTTTCAATTTTTCAGTTTCCTTAATAGTAGCACAATTTACTATTTTTAGCAATTTTTTCAGGTCCTAAACTTCTAGAACTATTTTGAGGCCCTAAAAGACGTGTTTTTGGCAATCTTGTACCAACAATTTTCTATTTAAAATTTTCTTTTTTTTTGTTGTTGTAGTCCTCAGGGAGATCTTTCCAACGGGGTATCATGCACGTCAAACAAAGATAATATGACCAAGTCACGACCCCTAGAAGTTGGTTGTCCAACTAACCCCAATGGGGCCCATAAAATCTTGGTGTTACATCTACTCAGGTTAGGGTTTTGGTTGTTTAGGGTCTGCTGTTATTGTTCAATAATAAAAATGCCCTTGAGCCTCATTATAACGCAGTTCAAAGGCATGTAGCCGCCACATCTCTTCTTAGAGATAAGCTACCATCACCCAAGCTAGTCTTATTTCAATTTTGTTTTTAAGCATATTTCAGTATTTGATATTAACAAAATGAAGTGTTATTTCTACTGCAGATTTGTATTTATGTTTATATCTATAATTTGTTGAGTTCCTGTTTAAATTCAGATCAGTGGTATAAGAGTGGTCTGCTCTTTCTCTATTTTTATTTGCATGTCCCTAACGAGGTCGGGATATAAGGAGTTAGGGTTCGAACTGGTCGAACATTTGCAAGACCAGCCTCACAAATCCCGACGGCCTCCCATGCCTGATGAAAAGAAAGACAAGGGGGTAGGAGATCCTATCAAAATATTGCTTGAAGAAGCCCTCAAGCGATAAAGGAATGTGATGATGGAAAACTTTGCCCAGATCCTTATAAGGCTACCCAGGGGCGACGCATATAATAGCTACTCTAGAAACACCACACCCTTTAAGGTACAAGTTAACTTTGAATTCCCCATATTCAAGGGTCAGATAGATGCAAATGTCATAGATAAATGGTTAAATATGCTAGAAGGGTATTTTCTATTCATGATTTTTCCAACTAGGAAAATATTACTTTCGCTCTTCTCAAAGCAACCCCCTACATCGAGGACTGGTGGGAAACCTACTACGAGTAGAAGGATGAAAGTAAAAACTCACTATTTTCAGCCACTCCCACTTGGAATTCATTATGGGATGCCATCAAGGAGTAGTACTACCCTGTCAGGAGCTACAAGGAAAAATACATAAACTGAACCACGTTGCGGCAGGGCAAGGACCAAGATGTGCCTAAGTTTACTAATGTTTTTCATATCCTTCGCACAAAGTTGGGTATCAAGGATTCTGAGAAACGTTTGGTACTCATGTACAAGGCTACCTACACATGTACATCTAGGATGAGATGGAGTTCCTGGACATATCCTCGCTTGGCACAACATAGAAATACACTGTCAAGATCGAGCAGAAGTTTAAACAAAAGAAGTGAGACTTTGGATCTATGAATACGAAGAACAAATGACAAAGCCAAGGCGGGGTGATCTAAGACAACCTGTCGAAGCCGCAAGAAAAGAAAAACATCACGAAGTCAAAGAAGGAAACTGGAAAGTGGTGTGAGTTCCACAAGAGCCCTACTCACAGCACAAGTGAGTGTCGAGCCAAGCAGTCGTTGGTGGCCAAGTTGAAGGTTTTAGAATCAGATTCATGTTTTGACCCTGAGTCATAAACCGACAAGAGGAATGAAAAAGGGAAGTAGACCATTGATGCGAAGCCCAATTCCATTATTGACACCACTAAGATCCATAAGAATGAGCCCAAAGATCCAGAGGAGGGGGAACATCTTTTCCACTCACAGATGTGGGTGAAGGGTTCACCGCTGCAATTCATTGTTGACATTGGGAGCCAAAAGAACCTCATTTCAGGAGAGGTAATGAAGTGGCTAAGACTTCTGACCATACCACACTCGCAACCGTAGAACATTGGGTGGCTTCACTAATGACGAGATCTCCGAGTCCGCCAGCAGTGTCGCCTTCCCTACAGCACCAAACCCTTCACATATGAGGTATTGTCTGATGTTGCACCTCTTGATTTTTGTGATGTATTATTAGGCCACCCATACTTGTGAAAGAAACATGTTGTGTATGAGTCAAGGCCTCTCGTTCTTATTATCTATTTGTGTAATACATTATACAAGATATCGGAGGTAGCCCCACCTATAACCACTTCTTTGATCTCTGCTAAGAAAGGCAGTAAGATCATCTCCCAGACTAGGAAATTTATTTTCTTTTTGGTTCTCTCTCAAAGTAAGGGGAAGATTGTAGCCACATACATGGCCACCAGGAAGGGTTCCTCCACACAACAAAAGCTGGTGGATACAATAATGAAAGGATACAGGGACATCTTCTCCTCACCGACAGGGTACCATTACACTATCGCTGCTCCATTGTGTAAAAAGCCAAGTACAAGCAATGACATGATCAACATCAGGTTCCACACAAGTTTCAGGTGGGCAACAAAGGTCGGTTGCATTTGCAGAAAGAACGCCTTACAAGAGCCCATCAGAAGATCAGACCACTGTGATATGGTCCTTACACCATTACCAAGGTTGTGGGAAATAATGATTTGGAGCACAACATTCCCCCATTCCTTGGCTTTCATGGAGTGTTCAATGCGGATTGCCCTCAACCATGTTTCCCACCATTACTGGACATATCAGAGATTGCGGAACAGCTCACCAGGGACCAAGCTCAGCAGAAGTTTCCCCATCTCATGGAGGCACTCAACGCAATGGGGACCATTACTTCCTGGGGGGAGGATTAATCCAGATGGATGTTGGTGGCCACCCACCTATCCCACTTGGACCCCCACAACTGTCTCTTTCAGTTTTTCAGTTTCTTTAATTGTAGCATAAACTTTTGGAGGCGTTTTGAGGCACTAAACGACATGTTTTTGGCATGTATCAATAATTTTTTGTTTAAAATCATATTTTAGGTCATATTCCTTGGAAAGATATTTCCAACGGGGTATCATGCGCATCAAACAAAGATAATATGACCAAGTCGTGACCTCGGGAAGTTGGTTGTCCAACTAACCCCAACGGGGCCCATAAACTCTTGGTGTTAATCTCCTCAGGTTAGGGTTTTGGTTGTTTAGGGTTTCTCTTATTGTTCAATAATAAAAAGGCCCTTAAGCCTCGTTGTAACGTAGTTCAGAGGCATGTAGATGCCACATATCTTCTCAAATATAAGTTACCATCGCCCGAGCTAGTCTTATTTCCATTCTGTTTGTAAGCATATTTCAATATTTGATATTAATGAAATGAAGTGTTATTTCTACTACATCTTTGTATTTATGGCTATATCTATAATTTGTTGCGTTCATGTTTAAATTCGGATCACACATCAACATGATAGTAAAATGCAAATAGAACATAAACAATAACAGTAGAAGACAAGCCAATACAAGATGACACAAGATATGGCACTAGCCAAGGACAAACCGCGATGTGGGGAAACCCTTTGACCAAATCTTCTCATTATTCTTCAAAATTTCAACAGAGGGAGAGAGTACAATATGTAATATTCACTTTCCCAATCACAGTGAAATTTGTCCCAACAAATAAGAGCTACATAAAACCCTAACCAAAAAGTCAAAAAGTCAACACTGGTCAACAAGGTATAATTTAACCTCCAAAAAAGCTCGGTCAAACTTGGTCAACTTGACCTCCAACAGCAAGTCAAATCAACCCAAAAAAAACTAAAAATATCCAGTCAAACCTGTTCAAAGAAAGTCAACGCTGTAGTCAAACCCTTCTGTAGTCAACACTAGTCAAACAATACGATTTTCCTTTTTTTTGTGCCTAAAAATGTGGCCTACCCAAACAGAGATAACCCTCACAAAAGCACAGTCAAATAGGTCAACGTTGTTGGTCAACACTGGTAATAAAGCATTCCTGCAACTTTAATCAACGTTGGTCAATGTAGGAACATAATTGCCCTTCTTCGCACGAGTGGAGAGCTGCCTCAGAAATTTGTACCCAATCAGTGAAGGAGAGAGAGATATGTGAGTGAGTGAAGTGTCTAAATGAGGAGGAGGCACCTTCTATTTATATGCAAACTTTGAGGATGAATAATTGTTGGGATTTTGGGCCTACATTAGTTTGCTCGCTGACCTTTGACAATTTGTCCATAAACAAAATAAATTCATAATTCCATTTGTACATGCCAAAATGAGATGATATTTAGATCAATCCTACACCTCTCGGAGAGTGAGATCCAACAAAAATATCAGCCACATCTATGAGTTGTCTAAGGTGAAGTTTGGCCCTAGTTGCCTAATTTAACAAAGATATTGTAAACAATAAGAGAAAGGTGAGGCAGTGCATGGATTCTAGTTAGTCCTGGGTCAAGAGGTCCGGAAATCCCTTCAGGATAGTCTAGAATCAAGGCCAAACCTTTTACTCCTCTAGGCGGCGAAAGAAGCTGACAACAAAGCCAACTACCTTGCAACCAAGTGTATGTCGTCACTATAGAATTCTTAAAACAAATACTGAAGAATAGATGTTGAGGGTAATCAAATGCAGTGCAACAAATAATTTAATATTTGAAGATTATACAATAGATTGAAATGCAACCTACAACTAACTATTAAGCTCATTTGGAAATTTCTGGGAAACGACAAGTAAAAACCTATACAGTTATCCATGTGAAGGACCAAACCCTTGGCTATGTGCCTCGAAATTGGGAATTACATTTTTTTAAATAAATTCTGATTCAATGAATGTGTGCAATTTTACAAATGATAAGTAGGGTAAAGATCTAAAATAACAACAGTTCGTATCACGAAGGAAAACATGTATTAACACATAAAAGTTGAAAACCCATTCACGACATTAAATAGAGGCAAAAATAGTCATAGAACATTCATTATTCCATTGTAGTGAAATTATACATAATCATCTATGTGATATTAGTCTAAAACAAAAAATGAGGGGTTGTGCTGCAAAGATGTGGAAGCCCTCTCAGTTTAACCGTAGCCAAGAAGAACCATACATGGAAAACTTATCAAACAAAAAACCCTCCTAAAAATTCAGTCTAGTAATCAGACCCTAGGGTATATAAAAGAAGTTTGAATTGTATTAAGACTCAGACCACCCCTCATTTCCATAAGTGAAAGTCGGAGAAAAGAACCTAGTAAAGAATAAATATGGAAGGCATATGAGCAATGAGACGACACGTCATGGGAAGCCAACACGAGGAAATGGAGTAGGGGTACTTGTAAGCATAAAATTATAGTCAAGTTAAAATCAAGACCATAAGCTTGCCGAATGATATAAGGAACAGAGTATGGAGGTGATGGGTTACCTGAAATTGGCATGTAGACTCTCTATTGCTGTCCTGCAAACAATGGAAAGAGAAAATAATTTCCCTAGACTCTTTATTAAAAAAACACCTAGAAAATTCTAGTTATGGAGTAAGGGGACAACACATGGGACTTAAGAAGGGTCCATGCTCATGTATCTTGCTAGAAACTCTGGCGTCGTCTCTGGACTGTGAGCCTTAGTCTAAGAAGTGAGAAAAGGAGTCAGTATAAAACCCTCCAAGTTCCATCGTCACGTAAAATTGATTAAGTCTGTAAGGGAAGGAATCCTACATAATATCATGGCAGTGAACCAAAGGGAAAACCTGCACTTTAGGAACTTGTTGCAGACTGAAAACCCTATATCAAAGAGAGAGAATGATGAGAAGCTTCACGAATTCAAGTGAGGGTAGTTATAACAATGGAAACTCGCCCTCTTTTGACCATCAAATCAAGAAACACATGGATGACGGAGATGCGAGGACGTCACATCAATTTAATTAAGAAATTGAATATGAAATGTAAACATGTATAAGTGTCTAAGGGACAAGCTTTGTATTGTATGTGCATCATAAATATCAAAACAATGAAACTATAAATGACTACTATCAATAATCTGTATGCGGCGATCAAAACCATAGTAAGACATTTAAAAATAATGTATTCAGTTGTACTTCGAATTTATATGCGTGATAATTTAAGTAACTTTAAAGTAAAGGGTTGATTAGTGCTTATAGATTTATTTAGACACAAAGTAAATTACTTTTTCCAATTTTTTATGAGTACTATAGGTGTGAGTGTTACAAGTGGTATCAGAGATGGAGGGTTCAACACTGTGGCCTAGTTAAGGGAAAATAAAGAATTGAACATATAAATAATTGAAGATATGACAAACTTTTGCACCCTCACGGTTTAAAATAATACATAATCGAAGGCATAGATTAATGATTAAGAGCTGAAAATGAACCATAATAAGAAACCAAATAAATTTTGTGTCAAAGTCATGGCAATGAGGAGTGAAGAATCTTGTCTTGAACATAATGGAAAAAAAAAAAAATATATGCATTACAGAAGTTAAGTTATGGTTCATCACCATAAGGAAGTATACATGTGAAACAAAGTAGGATACATATATGTGCATAAATACAATATAAATTCCTACACTGTTAAACAATAAAAAAAATATCAAATGGTTATACTGGGAAGGTAGGGTGTTGCACCCTGAAAGGTTCAGGGATATTTGTATAATGATTACTTGTTTTTTATTTTATTTGCAAGACCTTTTTGTTTATTACAAATTATAAGATCAATACTAAAGATGTTTTAAAATTAAAAATCCGATATAAGATTGTTGAGGAAGGAGACTGGTACAAAAGATGTGAAGGGTTCGATTGGTTCCAAAGTTAGTAATACCTAATTGTTACGTTAGATACAACTAGAAAGATAATTATTTGATTGGTATAACTACCTCTTGGCACCCATGTTGGATGTTGACTAAGGACTCTTATGATTGAAATCCGTATATAAAATATAAATATAATTATGAGCCATTGAGGCATCTTGGATGATTGATAGGTAGGGGATGATTCCTTTTTACCAAGTCGAACTTTAGAAAGTAAAATGGTAATCAACGATAATAATGACAACAAAAATACAAATCTATATGCCAAAAATATAATTAAAGTATAAATAAGTCCTATGAAATAATAACTGTTTGGTATAGGATTCATGAGGGATGAAAATAAAGTCTGAACTGATAAGGGACTTAATGAGATTTCACATGAAAAAGTCTTTTAAAGGTAACCACTGAAGGATTGGTTACAATGGTAGAATGTTTGCCACACACCATCAATATGGTGGATTCTACATTAAATTATATCATTGATAATGTTTTAATGTTTCTTATGTAAGCAAGGTATTATGGTTATTATAATTTCAAAGAGAAATATTCCTCACTTCTTCAAGTTAAAAAAAAAAAAAATGAATTGGAAAGGGATAAG
Source organism: Pinus taeda (assembly GCA_000404065.3). Lineage (NCBI taxonomy): Eukaryota > Viridiplantae > Streptophyta > Pinopsida > Pinales > Pinaceae > Pinus > Pinus taeda. The sequence goes on from APFE030839422.1 coordinate 45,646, forward strand.
AAATGTGACCCATAAAAAGGTCAATAAGTTCTCTTTAAACAATCACAAAACAACATAAATAAATAAAATATTCAAGCAATAGAGGATTGTAGCAGGATTGCTTGATAAAGTTCCTGTCTAAAAAAACTAGCGAAGTGGAGGTAAGTTGCGATAAGACACCTGTGATAATTTGTGATGAAAAGAAGATTCTTCGCAAACATAATGAAGGGACATAATTAAGGTTTTTGAGTTGAGAGTAACATGATATACTCCAAGATAACAAACAAATATAGGGAACATCAAAAGAGTGTTGTTGGAACCAGAAGGATATATTGTGGTTGATTGAATTGATTGTTAATTGTAAATCCAATATACGTATATTTGATATAAGTGGTTACAATATAATGAACAAGAATAGATGCATGCTAAATTGTATGGACAGTTTAGTAGAACCACCAATATATATATATATAAGACCAATTGATACAGCTACAAATTGTAAGAAGAAATTTTTTAATCAGATCCTTGTTGGTCTGATACTTTAATGTTGAAATGTGGCAACAAGAATATTTCAATTTAATTCGTCCTTGAATTAAATTGTGAGTTAAAATTGAATTTTAGTCTTAACAAATACTTGGAAATAGTTAATTATGATTTTGACTTAATTAGTTGGAGAAATTCAAGTTAGAAGTCTTTCTCAAGTCATGCAAGAGTTATTCCTTAAATTAAGGAGATAAGCCTTAAATTAAGGAGATAAGATTGAGTTATATTTGAGTTGTAATTAGTTAACTCAGTTTACTGAGTTAAGTCTAGTTAAATTAGTTCCAAACTATTTGAGGAACTAATAGAGATTTAATAATCAGTGGATGTGTGCATGCACTCAACTAGTGTATGCCAGTTAACTGAAGATTCCCTCATCAAAAACTCATGCATGTATATTATGAGAAAGACCCATTTGAGATTAAATACAAGGAAAATGTACTATCAGTTACATGTGTTTTCTTATAAAGAAAACTCATGCATGCAAAAGGAATAATTCCTTGAGGATTGTGCAGTTCTGATAGTATGTGAGATCAGGAGATCATCCACTTGGTAAATCGAGTTTTTCCACTTGGTTGAAGAAGATCATCCCAGAGGAACAACACAAGGAAATAAGAGCTTGGAGGGTAGAGAGGAAGGCTTGAGAGAAGCCAAGATTGCCTATGAGCATCTATGAGGATTGTACTGAGAGCTGGCTAGCTGTGAGAGCTAAGGCTTTATATAATTCCCATGCATTTCCACCTTGTATGATAATACGGATAGTGGGGTTTTTAGCTGAGGCTTTCCTCAAAGTATTTGCATGTGTATTGTGCATTGATTCTTCTTCTTCTGGTTATATTGTTCAGTTCGATCTTTAAGCTTCCGAAAATTGATAGTAGAAGTAGGTTATAATATTTTACTTTTATTTATATTGCATTATCGGGTTAACCTACATAGCAAATTTTCAACATGGTATTGAAGCCAAGTTTATCAGAGCTGTGAATAGTATACGGAGAAGAGAATTCAAAGTTTGAAGTTCGAGGTTGCAGGTGAAAATCAAATTCATATTATACTTCAAGGTTGGCCAACGACATTGTATGGCTTGAGACTCGAGTATGCCCTAGATGATAGCTTGAACTACATAGCATGGAAAGATAGAATGGAGGTTGTATTAGAAGAGAATGGCTTGAAGGAATTCATTGATCAAGAAATCCAAAAGCCAACTTCAACTAATGCACAAGAGTTGGCTGAGTGGAAGAAGTGCGTGGAAATGGTGAGATAGATCATCCTTGAGGGAGTTCGAGACCATATTGTCTCGAGTCTCCATGGGAAGGATAATCCATTTTCAATGTGGAAGACATTGAAGGACCTCTACTAGAATAGTAGCGACTAGAGGAAATTGGCGCTCAAGGATAAGCTTCGAAGAATCAAGATGGAGAAGGGTGATACTATTTCCACATATTTGAACAAGCTCACCACTTGCAGAGATGAGCTTAGTAGTGTGGGAATAACTACTGCCGATGATGATATGGTGAGCCTCGCTATCCTTGGCCTTCCAAAGAGTTGGAATAGATACCAGGACTTTGTGAATGGAAGGGAGAAACTACCGGATGAGGAACGACTATGGTTGGATCTGATGCAGGAGGAGATCAGGAGGAGCACACGAGATGGTTCTTCATCCAAGAATTATGATGAAGAAATTTTGGCCTTATCAAGTAAGGCAAGGAAAGGAAAGGGGAAGGCTTCCCACTCCAAATCAAGTTCTTCTCATGGAGGGAAGAAGGGTGACAAGTCTAAAGTGAGATGCTTTAATTGTCACGAGATGGGACATTATGCAACTAAATTCCCATTGCATATGTCCAAGAAGGGATCCTCGGTAGGATAGGAAGGTGAGGCATTGGCCTCTTAGTTCGAAATGGACTTTACCCTCATCGCATGCATGGTGTCATCGATGATGGGTTGTGTCTGGTATCTTGATAGTGGAGCCTCATTCCACATGACTGGCATTAAAATTTTATTCAATGCCTTGGAGGAGAAATACCTCAAGATGCACAAAGAGATGGGTGACGATGGAAGGTATAGTGTTTTAGAAGTGGGCATGGTTGCTTTTCATAGGGAGCATGGACCTCCTATCACCTTGACAAATGTGATGTATGTGCCTGGACTAAAGAAGAACTTGGTATTGGTCGCGATGTTGGAGGACAAAGGCTATGATGTTGTCTTTCGTAAAGGGAAGGTGTTCCTAAGACACATAGCCACGGGTCAGACCAAGAGGATAGGGATTTGGGTGAAGAATCTCTATAAACTAGAGGTAGATGATTCTGTAGCATTGAGCATGAAAGCAGAATTGGTGCAAAGCCAAGACATTGGCGAGTTGTGGCCCAAGCGGTTGGGCCATTTTCATCATGGGGCTTTGAAGATAATGCAACAGATATCTATAGGACTTCCCAAAGGTAAACTTGAGCGAGTTGACACATGTAAAGGTTGTACCTTTGGAAAGTACAGCAATTATGCCTTTCATGATCGAGATAGTCGAGCAAAGGCTATCTTAGAGAGAGTTCATACTGATGTGTGTGGACCATTCTCAATGGAATCCACAACGAAGCAAAGGTATTATTTGATTTTCATTGATGAATATTCTCGTAAATGCTGGATTTATTTCATGTAAAAGAAGGACCAAACCTTCACAAAGTTTTGTGAGTTCAAAGATTTGGTCGTGAAAGAGCTAGGGAAGAAGATTAAGGCCTTGAGAAGCAACAACGGTGGAGAATATGTCTCTCAAGATTTTAAGGACTTGTGTGCAACAGAAGGAATTAAATGAGAGTTGATAACACCTCATAACCCACAACAGAATGGGGTGGCCGAGAGGAAGAACAAAACCATTGTAGGGGCAACACGGGAAATGTTGCATGACCAAGGCCTACCACTTCACTTGTGGGCTGAGGCATGCAACACAACAATCTATTTGCATAATAGAAGTTGGCACCGCATACTTGGGATGAAGACACCAGAGGAAGATTTCTCTGGTAAGATACTAGATGTGGGTCACTTCAGGATCTTTGGCTCATCGGTATATTGCCATGTGACAAAGGATGCACGGAAGAAGCTTGAATCGATAGCAGAGTTGGGGATACTTATGGGATACACTGATACACCTCACAACTATCGAGTGTACTTGCCTACCAGTTGGAGGATAGTGGTTTGCAGAGATCTCAAGTTTGATGAGCAGAAGGCCATGTGAGATTCCCTTGAGAGGGAGATCAGACTGATGCGGAGAAACCACATGCAGAGGTTCTAGGAGTGGATACATCCACTCAAGCAGAGTCTTCCAGAGATGGACGGAAGCGCACAAGAGAAGTTGACAGATTGTTGGAGGATGCGAGAGAGAATGTGGGAGAACCATCTTCTCATCGCAGACAGAGGAGGTCACCTGAGAGGTACACTGGATACATGGCCCTTGTTGGGGAACGTGTTGAGACTGAGCCATATTCCTTTGAGGAAGCAGTGCGGCAGCTGATTTGGGTTGATGCTATGGTGGAGGAGTATGACTCCATAGTTCGTATGAGTGTTTGGGACGTGGTTCCGAGACTAGAGAACAAGTCAGTTGTGAGTTCCTATTGGATTTACAAGCTAAAGAAAGCAGCTGATGATGGGAGGATCATGTTGCTGCAGTATATTTCAATAGAGGAGCAAGATGCTAACATTTCGACAAAGGCATTGCCAAAGTGTAAATTCGAGTTCCATAGAGACAGGATCGAGGTGGCAGATAATCCCTTTCTTGTTGAGAAGGAGTGTTGAAATGTGGAAACAAGAATATTCCAATTTAATTTGTCCTTGAATTAAATTGTGAATTAAAATCAAATTTTAGTCTTAACAGCTACTTGGAAATAGTTAATTAATATATTTTGACTTAATTAGTTGGAGAAATTCAAGTTAGAAGTCTTTCTGAAGACATGCAAGAGTTATTCCTTAAATTAAGGAGATAAGCCTTAAATTAATGAGATAAGATTGAGTTACATTTGATTTGTAATTAGTTAACTCAGTTTACTGAGTTAAGTCTAGTTAAATTAGTTCCAAACAGTTTGAGGAACTAATAGAGAGTTAACAGTCAGTTGATGCATGCATGCACTCAACTAGTGTACTCTAGTTAACTGAAGATTCCCTCATTAGAAACTCATGCATGTCTATTCTGAGAAAGACCCAGTTGAGATTAAAGACAATGACAATGTACTAGCATTTGCATGTGTTTTCTTATAAACAAAACTCATGAATGCAAAAGCAATAATTCCTTGAGGATTGCATAGTTCTGACAGTGTGTGAGATCAGGAGATCATCCACTTGGTAAATCGAGTTTTTCCACTTGGTTGAAGGAGATAATACCAGAGGAACAACACAAGGAAATAGGAGCTTGGAGGGTAGAGAGGAAGGCTTGAGAGAAGCCAAGATTGCATGTGAGCATCTGTGAGGATTGTACTGAGAGCTGGCTAGTTGTGAGAGCTAAGGATTTATATAATTCCTATGTATTTCCACCTTTTATGGTAATAAAGATAGTGGGGTTTTTAGCTGAGGATTTCCCCAAAGTATTTTCATGTGTATTATGCATTGATTCTTCTTCTTCTAGTTATATTGTTTAGCTCGATCTTTAAGCTTCCGCAAATTGACAGTAGAAGTAGCTTATAGTATTCTGCGTTGATTTATATTGCATTATTGGGTTACCCTACATATCAGATTTTCAACATTTAAAATGAAATGATACCCATGACAACGAACAAGGATATTAAATACTTCTAATAATATTTTGTCTTAAAGTAGGTACAGATAGGGTGTGGCCAGTGATTGACAGGTAGCCAACTAAGGTAACAAAAATGGAGGTGTGACTCCTAGTTATGCGAAAATTAAGCTAGGACGTTGGTATCACATTGGGCAAGTGTAGCCTATGCATGCTATCATGTGATGTGCTGACATGAAAGGAACAGTGTGCCACCCACGCATGTTACCATATAAGTATCTTTAGGAACTTTAGTATGAATTGTATAGACATAAGTGGAGTTAATTGAGTGATTGATTAGAATGAACCTATTTTACAAAAAAAAAAAAACAAATATGTCGAGACAACCACACAAACATGATGTATCGAGGTAGTTGGCAGGCATGGATGATGCAAGGGGAAAGGCCCCGTAGCTGTGGCATATGTGACCCCAAATATCTTAATCATTGAATTGTAGTACTGGAAGGGCTGTAAACCCAAGTTGCGGGTCGTGAAAAACCGTAAGTAATGTGTGTTGGGGTAGTGCAGAGATAAATTCGATAATGTAATTTGTTATCTGTCAAGATTGTAAGCATGCAAGTAATACTCTGAGTTGTTCCCTTGAATTGTCATAGCGGTTTCTTTGAGTATTACCTTAAACTTTAAGTTTTGATCGTCTATTGGAAGACTTATAGAATGAAAAGGAGGAAAGGAATTGAATAAAAAAAATGTTCTTTGAATTTAAATAAAAATAACAATGATAATAAATATGATTATTATGGGGACAGTTTGATAAGATAATTAGCTAATTCCCATGTTTGGGTAAAAACCCTGATTTTTGTATGAAACAACCCACAAAAATAACATGGGCATAATTTGGTTCCATTGCACGGGGATGAGATAATATTTACCCTGAAAGTAGTGACTTGAAGTGATTACTCTGTAACTTGGTAATGTTTTATTGTGACATGTGTGATATCATAGAAGTATGGTGGTACCTAAGGAATAAACCATGAATTGCAAGCTATCATTGGAAAAAGGTAAGGAACCCTTCCTTGAGACGATAACACATATGAATTCCTATGTGAGAGTATTGAATAAGATAACGAATTATTACCAAATTGGGATAGAGATATTATCTATTAATATACCACCAAACCTTATATATCAAATATTAAATATATTATTATTGAATGAAGTGGGTAGAAAGGCGTGTTTCGATTAATAAAACAAAGGTAACCAGGTGAGTATGAAGAGTCCATATGCATATGAACACCATAAGGAGAAACCCCATGACTCTACATGGAATCCAATTTGCGTATGATTTTACATCAATAACTTGTAATATATGATGACAAGAGGACCAAAATTGAAAATACTACAAAATGGACCTTTGGTTGGAATTAAAAAAAATTGCAAAACAACCCATGATAGGCATCAGTAAGACAACAATATGGCCATCTAGAATATGGCAGGAAAAAGGGGAGCTATCTAAAATCTATAATTATGCATGGCTAATATGTATATAACACCTGAAATAAGATAAAGGTGTAATAATGTTATTTAGTACAAAATATAGTAGTTGCAATCTCTTATAAAGGAAAAGAACTGTAAATGGTTTCTGAACATATTACTTCCGTAATATGAAACTTATACTGGAACCACATGGTGGGGTCTTCACCCATTTTCATAACCATTAGGTAAGCAAAATAATTTACAATTATAAGCTTATCATAATATTGCTAACTCTTACTGAGTGTAGGTTACTGACCCTTTTCGGGTTGTGATGAATGTTGATAACCCTTGTGTCACACGGAATGAGTTATACTTGCAGACAAATCTAACCTTCCTAGGAGTCTAAGACTCTCTAATGACAAACAAACCAAACAAGAGCTATCCTTCTCTAGATACAC
>APFE030839437.1:0-12579 GCA_000404065.3 Pinus taeda
CTTGCGACCCTTGCGACCTTGCGACCATCTGAGTCGCAAAAGCCGCATAGATCGCGAGGTCACGCAGTCCTCGTGCAAACATGGATGCAACTATGCGACCCTTGCGACATCGCAACCCACCAAGTCGCATAGGTCGCAAGATAACACCGTTCTCTCTCATACATGGATGCGACTTTGCGACTTACCGGGTCGCAAGGTCGCATAGGTCGCAAAGTTGCATGTCAAACCCATGCGACCTCGCATGTGCGACCAAAACTATATAAAGAAGGTTGCCCCGACCTCATTTGTAATTGCTCCTTTGGTCGCACGAAGAGCTAGGAAAGTCTGCGACTTGGGTGCAAGCGCGTCTTTCTCCGGGAAAGTAACCGTTCACCTTCCAAGCAATCATGATTTTCTTCCAGGATTTTATGTCTTCATCCCCCGACCTCTGGCATTCCCTCTCCCTGGGGTTTTAGCACATTTTACTTAGTTTTTCCTCATCATTTTCCTAAAATGGTTGCCCTGGCTACTTTTTCCCTTCCTGGACCCAGACATCTACCTTTTCTCGACTTAGACCTTCCGGTTTTCACTAGTAAGCCTGAATTTACTTGTCTGGATGAGACCCTAGCCTCCTACGACCACTCAGTGTCTTCCCTGATCCTCTCAAAGCATAAGTCACGCATCTTCAGGCCGTGATATCCCTTTTCTCGCAACCTTGTGACCTTGTGACACCCATCGTATTGCGACTTGCGACTAGTCTTCCCCGACCTGCAACTTTGCGACTCCTATCAAGCTACGACCTATGCAATAAGTCGCTTAGTCGCATTCCTATACCTACAACCTTGTGACCTGCCTTCCCTGCGACTCTCCTTCCACCTACTGAAACCCTTCTTGTTTTGCAGTTTTAATTGATTTTCATGTCGTCTCTCTCATCGTGGGACTGTGTTTTTGACATGCCAAGTGATGTAGATCTAGATTGCATATCCATCTCTTCCTTTGAAGACGAAATGGCTCCCCCTACCACTAAGGCTGCTCACGGGGGCTCAGGGAGCGGGTCGTGGGAGACTGACCCAGACGAGGAGCCACCCATCTTCGGGGACACTGCTTGCAACATCAGCAAAACCACAAGGTTCCCCTAGTACAACATTTACGAGGAGTTTGCGAAATCATACATTTTGGAATCCCAAGAGGATTTTCAAGTATACCTCAACGTCAAAAGGTCGAGGTTACACAAGGTAGTAGCACACCCCCCAGTCTTCCCATGCTCGGAAACTATTGAATGGATCATGCAATGCACAAACACAGAGTCCTGGACGATCAAGGGAACCAATAGCGCTATCTCCCTGGTAGATATCAGCGCCACTACAAACTCCCTGAGAAACAACAGGTTTTTAATACCAGGTCGCTCACCTAGTTCGTGACACCAACGAAGGATATCCTAAGGGAATGGTGGCAAGAACCGTCAAAGTTCCGGGTCAAGGCAGATTAGGCTTACAAGATAGAGGGATTGCGCAAAGTATATCAGTTAATCGCTGTAACGATGTGTCGGTTGTATGGCAAGCCACACTGCGATGTTTTTTACGGCACCTAGGTCCCCCTCATATATGATGTTGCCACCCGAGGAACCATTTTTAATTGGGCAAGCATCATCTGGTCATTCTTGAAAACGAACATAACTGTTGCCAAGCTCCCACAACCGGAACAGCTTCCGGAATTCTATATGTTTTCATACCTCCTCGACGTTGTCTGCTCGAGATGCTACTTTGAGAACTGGAGCTGCAACTGGGACCCATCAGCAGCTAGCCCCGTGCACAACCATTACAAAGTTTTTTGGGACACGGGTTACAAAGACATGCTAGATATAATCTCTTAAACTTTCATCAGCCCGTTGTACTAGCTACTATTTGGGGAAGAACCGCCATGCATGTCCAAGAGGGCTATGAAGACAGTCGTCAAGGTGGCGCACTGGTTTCCCATTGAGGAAGGAACATTCATTAGAGTGTTCGGTACCCATAAGCCTCCGCATGCCCTACCCAAGTTTGTCACGGACAAGGCACTCCTGTGAGAGGTCTGCTACCAAATGACACAAGGTTTTTCAAAGATATTGAACAAAGGCAAAAAGGAACCCTGGCCTGCCTTCCCTCTCACCATCGGAGCATACGCGGTAGAAAATTTCAAACAGGTAGAGGCAGAGGTCGAGGCATTGAAGGGAAGCCACTTTGTGACCCTCAACTACCGAACATATGATCCTGAGAAAGTCGTGGCTGCCCATTGCAAAAAGGCAAAATTCAATTGGTCTTATTCTCATACCAAAAAAGATCTCGAAGATGGGATTAAAAACTAGTACAACGCTACAAGGGAACTCAGCCCAAGCGAGCAGCGGGCCACAAAAGATGAGCTCCAGGATGATTCCCAGGAAGACATGAGCCTCAAAGAAAGAGGTTCCGCAATAAAGAAAAAGCAGCACAAGGCACCAAAAGGCACCGGGGAATCTGAGAAGCGAAAAGGAAAAGAGGTTGAAGACACTGTGAGCGACCACGAGGAGAAAGATGCTATGCTGTAACAAAGGAACGCCAACTTGGCAAGGAGGAAGCAAGAGCTTAAAAGGCAAAGGGAGCTAGAGAGCAAACAACCTCAGGATTCCAGCAACCAGGGCCAGAGCGAGAAAAAGAGAAGGCAGGAAGAACAAGAAAAGGAGAAACAGTTGCGGGAAAAGAAACAGGAAGAAGAAAGGAGAGCGCAAGAAGAGGCAGAGAAGAGAAAGTAGGGAGAAAAGAAAGAAGAGCGTAGGAAGAGGAATATAAGAAAAAACAAGAAGAAGAAGCCAAGAAGAGAAGGCAGGAGGAGAACAAGAGGTTAGAAAAAGAGCTGAAAAATATGGAAGATGAGCTAGAGAGGCAATGAGCACTAGTAGAGGAAGAAAAAAGGCAACAGGAAGAAGAGCTTAGGAGGAACAAGGAGAAGGAAGTTGGGGAAAGTGAACAAGGGGAGACTAGCAAAACAGTGGACCTGGGCACGGGACAAAGTGAGCTTCCTCCATTAGATGTACCTCCTACTACTCCCCTCACTGGCAGACACCTTCCCCTCCAACGAGGAGGTCCTAGATCTTACTAAACTCACTTTCGATGAAATAAACCTCAAGATTGTACAAGAGAGGAAGAAATATTGCAACAAGAATCCAGCCAAGCCTTTATCAGTAACCACGGCCAAGGATATTGTGCCTAACATTATAGCAAACCCCCAAATGATTGCCTCGACCGGGACAGCATTCCTGTCCGCCACAGAACACAATGTGGCTCGAATGGGCAAACAGATTGCGGGTTTGCAAAACAGGCTTTATGCATCCGAACAAAGGGCCACTATGGCAGAACAGGAGAAAAGGAAGATGGAGGAAGAGAATGCGACACTCCGTTTAGTACACACAAGCGCAACAAAATTCCAAGCAGCAATTGAAGCAGAAACAGAGACTCTGGGGGAGGCCATGGCAGTAGTCTACGGGATGTCTAAACTGCACCACACAGTAGCCCCCATCGTGGCCATCCAAGCCCACACAAAAGAAAGAGTCGCAATGCTTAAGGAGGCTATGACTACTTTGGATACGATACACGAATGGTCCGTCAAGTACCCAGGAGCACTGGCGGTGGTCCCTAAGAAGGATTGGATCACCATGCAAAATAATAAGGTCCAACTCCGCATCAAAATTCAGTCTAAAGACAAATTGACCAAATATGTGGAGAGGGTACTGGCATCCTACAAGAATTTGTTCAACAGCTTGGAATCAGTGATCCAACTACATGGGGTCCCCTCGATAGGGGAAGTCGAACAGGTAAGGAAGCATGATGAGATTACCAAGGAAGTACAGGCATTCGTAGAGACATATAAACAAGTAGCCCATATGAAAGACATGCCAATCACCAGAGAAAATATCACGCATTATGTGGTAGAACCAGTGAGGCTCTACACCAAACTGGTAACCTTAAATAATCAGGTGCATGCCAAACGGAACACCCTCATCCCAGATGCACTCGAGTGCCTGCACTAACATGACGAAGATCAGCCACAAGTCACTCCCATTGCAACAGACTACAACCTATGGCGAACATATTTGACGGAACAGCTCGGGCTTGACATTCCAGAACTTGCCATTGTTAAATTAGTGAATTAGATTGATAGCTATTTTTTGTGACGTATTTTCTACAGTAGCATAGAACACCTTGTGAATATGAAAGGTCACATAGAATACCAAAAGTCATTTGTGTGAATATGAAAGGTCATGTGGAATACCAAAATTCATCTAATAAATGGAAGGTCATGAGGAAGTCCAAGAGTCAAGGGTAGGCCAAGAGTCACTCTTACCCTATAAATATACCCTCATGCCTCATTTGTATGGACCTTTTGCTGAGGACTCTTTTGGAGATATATACGTTGCTTAAGAGAATTTATGTTCTTCTAATTTATGCAAGGAGTGATCGTATGTTTCCACTATTGGATTCTTCAGATCTCTTATGTTCTAATGCCATAAGCATTTTCTTCACTTGATGCATCGGATGTTCCTGAAAGCTCTTTGATGTGCGATTTCTTCATATGTTGTCTCATACTCCAAACTTTGTGTTGCTTCGTATGAATGGTATTTGATTCACCAACTCTATGCTCATGCCGGTGAACTATTTCTTTGGTATTGGTATAATCCGTTTGACTGCACCTTTGTTTATGCTTATAAATGTTTGATCGTTGTGAACTAATTTACAATTATTAAGCATTTTATCTTGGCGAACATGAGTCTTATTTGAAGCCTGCTATCAGTAACTTTACGTAAGATTTTAGTTGTTTATAGTCTGGCTATTCATGGTTTATGTGGCATAAGATCTTTGTCAATTATTTCCTTGTATTTATTGAGGTACATGATTTCAATTGAGTTCATATTTCGCCTCCGTCCGAAGCAGGCTCAACAAAACTGAACGGCAATCGGGCCTACATACCAAAAGGGACCCCTATCACAAACGGTGCAGTCTCTAGTTGGGAACCTACACCGGGGAGGTCCCCCTTGCTGTTGGTGGAAGATTCCAGCCCATCAACACCTTCACAAGTGACTTTCTATATACTGGGTCTCCTCCCATCGGTGAAGGTCCGTAAAGCGTAGGGAGTCTTAGCTGAGGTGACAATGGGCTAAGCCTCCATCGTTACCCTTTGATCTAGCAGTTGTCCCTTTAGGAGTCCCTTTTATGCCCCCTTCTAGTTTGAGCGGTAACAAGCACCATGCTAGCACTCTAACCAAGGTCGAGCATCCACCCAAACAAAGAAGGGGTTCTCCTAGCAAGATGAAAACACTTTTATAGTATCCCAAAAATATAACAAAACCACTCAAGCCAATGTTGCTTTCAAGCCAAAAAAAATGGTCTAGTGTAATATTCCTAATAGGAAAATACAGGAAGTAATAGAGGCTATGAACTAAATAGGAATTGCAATCTCGAGCCCCAAGGGTTAGCTCAACTGGTCGAGTCCCCGTTGTTAAGTACCTCACCAATCAGGAGGTCACAGGGTCAATTCTCCTTGACTCCCTTGGGGTTAGGCCCTGCTAGTCTGGCCGACAGGCTTTAAAAGGTTCCCTTCGGGGTTGATTTTCCCAGATTTTTCCAAGGGAAAAAAGAAATTGCAATCTCAAAAACATGCGAGCACATGAATTAAACACCACAAATATGAACCAAGCTCTAAGCCATTTTATTAATATGAGCATAATGGGTACAACAGATGGTAATAGTAGAACCTGGGCTTGCTACAAGCAAGAAACGCAAAAATCAAGTGAGGATAATGAAGCCCAAGTGTTGTAGAACCTCCTCCCTAATTTCTGCGTTGATCTAATAAATTTCTGCTGTTGCTACCAAATAGGAAATGGAAAATTTGCCCTGAGAAGTGCTCAGAAAAATCTTATAAATTAGCGGGTACACTTTCTCAACAAGGCCAAGAAAACCCAGAAATGGATTGGCCCCAAACCAACTCTCCAGGAAACCCACAAAGTGGTGCAAATTGTCAGTTGACTAGTAAAACAAACTGCGGAAAGAAAGTGGATTTTTGTCTTGAATATTGCCCAGATCACGCTAAAAATGCAGCGACATACTCCTCTCCAAATACCCACAAAAACCCAGAAAATGTTTGGGATGATTCCGAGTGACGAGAGAGCCCACCAAATAGTGTGAGTGGCTCTTTGGCTGGCTACACGCTTTGCTGAGAAATAATGTTCCAAGAACTCCCAAATCCTCTGTGGTAAAGCCGCTAAAATTCCACACAATCCCCTCCGGAATCTACCTTCTTCCCCAGCCAATCTCCTTCGGAATCAGTTTCCCTCTTCCCCTATGCAAGCTTTCTCTAGTTAGCTCTGCGCACTGCCAGAATGGAGAAATTCAACCCACCAAATGGCCAAGACTTTTTCCCTGCAAAACACTACCAAAATTCCAGTCTCAAGGTAGGAAATCTCTCTTCAAATCATCGGATCTCCCGACTCACTCTAGCTAAACAAATTTGTTCTCCAAAAACTACCTCTACGCCCAGGAAGTGTGCAGAACTGGGTGAATACCTGCAATAAAGCTCAAGGAAAGCCATGAATTGGACTCTCAAATTACCTCATTAGGGAAACAGTCTAAGTTCTCCGAAATGAGGGTAGAATTCAACTTGGAATTCCCTGTGCTAAACAACACTTTTCTTCTTGTGCTAAACAACCCCCCAAGAGAAGATGAAAGGTGAAATGTAATAGTCAAAAGATGATTAGCAAATGAGTCCATCCTCCTTTTATAATTTCTCCCCATATTGCTAGACTCCTTTTTTAATTATTATTTTATTAGTGGGGGCCATTTTTCACTAAGTGACTTTTGCCTCCATTTTAATAAAATAATAATGTGCTACCAATCTCCAATAAAATAATACTTGCCACCGTGCTCCAAAATAATATTTTCCCCTTTACTTAATATCACCAAAATTAGGCAAAATTCTCATGCTCACAAAATTGGGGATATTACAGTCCTCCCCGCCAAAAATTGCTTGTCCTGAAGCAATGCCAGAACAAGCACCCCCTCTGACTGCTAATTACCACTATCATCACAAGTAATACCAGCGTCCCAAATGTGCCAATGATTCAGCCCCAATCTCTGCACTGTCTGATCATGAAGGAATCTCTCAATACCAAGATCCCAAGGCATCCTGATCAATGTGAAGCACCCCTTGCTCCATTCATCGTCCAACTGGGGATAAGCTCTAGAAGCCCTCTGCATACTATCAATAAGTAGAGCATCATGATAATGTAGGACTCTGTCCAACTCTCCCTGAAGTTGCCCTACCTCATGCACACCAAAAGTAAGCTCCTAAAGATACAGCCCAATCCTTGTGGGGACGAAGTCTCTCCCGCATCAGCTCCTCCTGATATTCTTTTGCTGACCAACCTGCCATGCTGATGAAGTCCCCCGTGCCATCAACAAGTCACTGAAGCCCAATGGAAAATCTAAGTGATCTCCCCCTATAGTAGTCAGCTCATCCCTAAAGGTCACTGAGTTGTCTCGATCGTGTGCACACATCAGCGTCCTCCCCTGAAACCTAGAGGCAAACTATCCTACGAAGTCCAAGCTCATCCTACCCACTCATCACTAGTCTCGATCCTGAGCTACAACTGAAGAAGCACGCCTCACCAAACAATGGAGGTCTCAATGATCCCCCATGTGTCAACCCAAAAGTGAGCTAGATCACCCTCTACTATGGTCCTACTCTTCATGAGATGGAGTGGTTTGTCAACCAACTAAATCCCTGGATCCCCTAGCTAGACCTGTTGCAGCATAACCTTAACAACTATTGGAATCCATATGTGCCTCGTCCCTAGTCCCATGCATGCAACCAACATATAGGCTCCATATATCATGAACTAATATGATGCATGCTAAACTGCCCTGTGCCTGCCACTGCGCAGTACGGATGACCACTGGAAGCCACATGTGCCAAATAACTACCCCCAGAAGGCAGCCAATAGATGGGTATCTGATACTCGCAATCGACTCAGTGTATGTGAACCTGTCCAAAGGTTGTTACTGATTGGGGTTGTGATTGTTCAGGTATCTCTCTCGAAGTTTTGGAAGCATGCTTGATGTTATCGATCCGTTTGATCAGGAGATATTTGATGTGTTGAGGCATTGTGTCCCCCTGGGAGGACATTTGGCCAGCCTGTGTGTTGATGTCCAGTTCCCGAAGTAGGGAGGGTGGTGTTGGTCATAGAGCTCTGAACTTGCATTACGCACCTAGTTCCCTAGGTTGATGGTTAGCAAGTAAGCTTGATAGTACCTAGAGAAGCTGAAAGCTTTAGTACATCTTAGTCCCACCCAGATAGATTGCCCTGGTCAGGAATCTAGTCCGCGGCACTAAGTGTGCCTAAACTCTTCGTGATTCACGTGTTTTGAGATCTTCCATGTACTTGTATTATGAATACCTCCCTAGTTAAGAGGGAGTGTTGAAGAATGTAACTAGGTTTGGTTTTCATAATTGTATTTGAGTCATAATGAAATTTATTTATCAAAAGAAAGAAAAAGAAATTCTTATTATTATTACTATGACTTATTAAAGCATGATTTTCATGCTTGGATCATCATGTTTTAGGTCAAAGTCCCCATTGAGGACTTCTAGGTTTTATATTAAGTCATTAGAGTCATTTCTCATTTAATGATAGGCTTCTTGGGCTTTTGAATCATGTAAAAAGAATTATTATTGAGTGAAATAAGTCATTTGTCACCTCCACACTAAGTCGGCCATTACCTGATGAATTCAGCCGAGATGAGCGTAATTTGAACTCCAAAAAAGGGTATATATACAATGCAGTTCGATTCATTTGGAGCATTCATCACACAAGTTCGATATATAAAAGAAGGAGCAACAGAAAAAGTGCGAAATTGCAGAAGGAGAATTGTTGGGAAATACAAAACCGAGTTTTTGGGCTATATCTCTCTCACACGTGTGAATTTACTGGGCTATTTGCTAGAAGGTCGAAGTGCTATTTCTGGTAGAATTTTTGCTGCTACAACTAGGTCAAAGTTTTGCTGCAGCAACTAGGTCGAAGTTTCTGGATTGAAGGTTTGTTGTTGTATCTAGGTCGAGGTTGTCACTGGAAGGTTATCATTTGCAAAAGAAAGGAAGGGCTAACTTGGTGATTGGAGGAAGTCTGTGTCAAGGTCAAGGAGTCTAGGATTATCTCGTGAAACTATTAAAGGAAGAGTTGTTGACTAGGTTTTCCCGTAGATAGGGGTTTTGCCCTGGTTGTCCGCCTGCATCTGGGGTCTTTGATCTTCGTGTTATGGTTATTGGTAATTGCTTGATGAACTAAGTTAAAAGAACAACACAAGAAAGTTAATAAGAATATAAGAATATCACAAGTAATTATCAACATAAAGAAAATATTTTTGCCTTTCTGATTTTCTAACACAATCATCAAACAAAGCTCTCTCAAAAAGATGACATGATCAAAACTAGCTCATGTCATCAATCCAAGCCACATGAAAGGGATGTCATGTAGCTAGGGCATGATATCATCATGCAGAGAAGTTTATCATCCCCCTCCAGAGGGGTCTCAAATCATCATCATCATCAAATCTCCTTAGAAACAGGGAAAGATCCGTCAATAAGGTGTAATGCTAGCCTAAGGACATCTTGTCATCTCTGGAGTACATCAACATTCTAAGAAACATCCTAGATATAATGTGCAACATAGGTCTTGAAGGGAGAGGAGTGGCATCAACTGTGTTCAAGAATTCCCAAGTTCAACGCTCCTCAATAGTGGTCAATGTCCTAGGTCAAGGTGCCCAGTGGAGTCATCACTAGACATACTCTTTGAAGTCTTGGAAAAGCACCATACAATCGATCAAAGGGAAATAGTTGTACCTGGGTGCAAAGATCTAACACATACTCACAAAATCAAGCGAGATCAACATCATAGGTGTACAAACCATAAGAGTATCAAAGTGAGCCATATTTAATGAAAAAGGCATCAAAGTACGTCACACAAGCATCATCTTCAAATTTCTTTCTAGATTATGACTTCTAAACAAGTTACAGTGCTTAGATATAGGAGGGTCATCATAAGGCCCGATTAGGTGCTTACAACCCTAAGAGGAGGAACAATTCCTAGGCTGACCCATAAATCAATAGGTGCAAATGATCAATGACATGTTGTGGGGTCCACTTCATGGAGGATGCCACAATCTTGTACCAATTATGAAATTCCAAAATCCTTGAGCATTATGATCAAAGTGAGCCATATTTAATGAAAAAGGCAATAAAGTACTTCACACAAGCATCATCTTCAAATTTCTTTCTAGATTATGACTTCTAAACAAGTTACTGTGCTTAGGTATGAGAGGGTCATCATAAGGCCCTATTAGGTGCTTACAACCGTAAGAGGAGGAATAGTTCCTAGGTTAATCCATCTATTAGTAGGTGCAAATGATCAATGACATGTTGAGGGGTCCACTTCAAGGAGGATGCCACAATCTTGTACCAATTCCGAAATTCCAAAATCCTTGAGCATTATGATCAAAGTGAGCCATATTTAATGAAAAAGGCAATAAAGTACTTCACACAAGCATCATCTTCAAATTTCTTTCTAGATTATGACTTCTAAACAAGTTACTGTGCTTAGGTATGAGAGGGTCATCATAAGGCCCTATTAGGTGCTTACAACCGTAAGAGGAGGAATAGTTCCTAGGTTAATCCATCAATTAGTAGGTGCAAATGATCAATGACATGTTGAGGGGTCCACTTCAAGGAGGATGCCACAATCTTGTACCAATTCCGAAATTCCAAAATCCTTGAGCATTATGATGTGAAGAGGGAGCAATCACGGGGTCTAAGTTACCCCTTTACTCATCCCATTTATAGGACCCCTCTTTGCGCATTTTTCATGATTAATTTTCCTTTTTCACGTATATAGCTTGGGTTACAAGCTTTCATTGATTCATCATTGACCCCTTAAAGATGAAGTGTTTCCTTGTTCATTGTAGTTGGGATATTCAAAGTTCCCTTTATTTAGATGGTGCATGCAATAGCCAGGAACTAGATAAGGGTTAGTGAGGAGCATAGAGCTCATAATGGGATTTTGTCCACTCACTTTTATTTATCCCTGTCAATCTTTTACATTTTCACTTATGGACATGATTTTTCTTTCCTTTCTATTGCATCAACCTCTTAAGGAAAAGTTTCCAAGCCCTTACTCAAGAATGAGGAAAATAGGGAACTAATACTAGTCATAAACAACAATCAACTCGAAAATAGTATGTGAATACATGAGAAAGAGGGAAGGTGTTAAGTATGAATTACCATGGGACACCCAACATCAATCAAAGCCTCCTATTTGTGTCCCTTCTAGACAGTGAAAGAAAGGCCTTGAGAAAGGTCACATTGCACTGGGGACAAGTGGGGCAAGTGATAACCACCAAGGTGAAGCAAAGGAACAAGTGTACAATCAAAAGCGGTGTATCATCAAATTCAACCTGTGATCCATACTAGAATTCCCTTAACAGTAAATGAAAGCACTTGCATACAAAAATGGTTGATGTATTTGATGACCCACCTTCATTGGGTGAGTAGGATAGATTAAGAAGGCATTGACTGGAGAAAGATGAGAGGCAGATGAGGCTATATCTCTATGGATTATGATGGAACTGTTGGCTAGCTAGCTAAAAAAATCTGGAGAAAAATTTTCTCCTAGGGTGACCCACATGGGTGGGTAACAGTGCCATGCTCTTAGGGCTAAGTTCCCTCCTCCAATTACCTAACGCTCCTCCTCTTATGAAAATATCTCCCCTAATCGAGTAACTGGCTCACCCTATTGTGTGCACCCAATGGTTTAGGCATCGTGTAAATTAGGTTGACAACCTTCTAGGTAAATAGCACCATGCTAGCACTATAAACATGAAGTATTGTCAAGGCGAAAAAACATTTGGAGTAACCCCAAAAGGTAACAAAACCAATGAATCTAATCATGATTTCAAGCCATAACCACTCCTAGCTTACAGTTCTGGGATAGAACTCACCGAAAGAAATTATAAGTGTAGGATACTTGCCACATTTGTCAATGGAATGGACAAAAACAATGGAATTGGGTCGAGGAAAAGAAATTTGGTTAAAATCATTAGGAGCCATAGGTAGAAAAGAATAATAAAATGGGAAAAAACCAACAAAACTAGACTAAAAAGCAACATAATTAGGTTAAAAAATAGCATAATTGGGTTAAGAAACCAATGGAATAAGCTTTAAAAACACCATAATGGACAAAAAAGCTAGCAGAATGTGTTGAAATTTTTAGTGATTTTGCCAACTGCAAATGAGAACCATCATTGCAACACAATTGTAAAAATCTTACAAAAAATGTGGAATGAAGATTTTTTTAGAGAGCCATAGTTGCAATGAGTTACCTACATACCAATTGCCTATAATGAAGAGAAATGGGTGTCAATATGCTTATAAATCACTTGACCACCTCAAAATTGAGAGCTCAAGGAGAATTTTACATAGCAAAAAAATCACTAAGGAATCCAAAATTAAAAAACCATCATGAAAAGGCACTAAATTGAAGGCTCT
>APFE030839438.1:14688-31520 GCA_000404065.3 Pinus taeda
TGCTTTCTGAACAAAAGCCAGTCCAACAGAAGTTAAGGAAAATTCATCCTAACTTAGAGAGTCAAATAAAATCCAAACTAAATAAACTCTTGAAAGCTAAGATCATTTTTCCTATCCGACATTCCAACTGGGTCTCCAATATGGTGCATATTAGAAAGAAAAATGGCGACATAAGGATTTGCATGGATTTTAGAAATCTTAATAAAGCGAGCCAAAAAGATAATTTCCCATTACCTACCATGGAGCAGATACTCCATTCAGTAGCTGGTTCTGAGTTAATGTCCTTTTTAGATGGTTTTTCAGGATATAACCAAATTTTGGTCCATCCTGATGACAGACTCAAAACTACCTTCAGAATAAAATGGGGAACTTATGCTTACCAGAAAATGCCTTTTGGACTTATTAACGCAGGAGCTACATTCCAAAGAGCAATGGATATAGCTTTCAAAGGATTGATCAATAAAACAATAGTTGTCTATTTAGATGATATTATTATATTTTCCAAAAGGAGATCCAATCATTTACATGATTTGAATCAAATCTTTGAATGATGTAGAAGGTATGGTATTTCACTCAATCCCAGAAAATCCTTCTTTGCTATTAATCAAGGAAAGCTCTTGGGATTCATCGTTTCCAAAGATGGTATTTATATTGATCCGGATAGAATTAAAGAGATTTTTGAAATTCCATTCCCTCATAACAAAAATCCATGCAGTCATTTTTAGGTCAAATTAACTTTGTCAAGAGATTTGTTCCCGATTTTTCCCACATTATTTTACCATTGCAAACCATGATTAAGAGAAATTCGGTGTTTAGATGGGGATCTGCAGAAAAGGAAGCATTTGATTCAATCAAACAATCAATAATCAATGCCCCCACTTTAAACACTCCTAATTTTTCTAATCATTTCATACTGTATACTATCGCATCCACTTCATCTTATACAACAGTACTCACTCAGATTAATTATCACAACTTGGAAGCATCAATTTCATTTTATAGTTCAAATCTTCAGGGTGCTGAACTAAATTATTCAAAAGTTGAAAAACAAGCCTTTGCTGTGTACAAAGCTGTCAAACATTACAGACCCTTCCTTTTAAAAGCCCACACAAAAGTTATAGTTCCTTTTTTTGCAGTAAGGAAATTACTGATCCAAAGGGAATTAGGAGAAAAAGGGGCGAATTGGGTCACAACACTACAAGAATATGACTTGGAAATCAAGCCAGCAAAGATTGTTAGGGGCCAACGTTTTTGTAGGTTATTAGCAGGAGCATCCAACATTCAAGAATCAGGTGATACAGAATACATTGAAGAAATCAATCAGATAAGTATCACTGATCCTGAATCACAATATGTAGACTTGATATTCTATTTGAAAAATGGATATGCACCTCCTAATCTTTTTTATAAAAACAAACGTGCCATTAGATTAAAGGCAAAAAACTTCATAATCATGATGATGTACTTTTTAGGAAAAATCATGATTCAATTTTATTAAGATGCCTAGAAAAACTGAAGCATAAAAGGTTTTGCAGGAGCTACATGACGGACCAGCTGGAGGACATTTCAGAGCTGATACAACAGCCCAAAAAATCATTCATGCTGGATATTATTGGCCCAATCTATTCAGAGATACTCATGAATATGTAATGAATTGCCGAAGTTGTCAAATCTCCAGTGGAAGACAAAGAAAACCAGCTTCCCCTTTGCAACCAGTCAACATTGATCAACCTTTCGAGCAATGGGGATTGGATATCATTGGGGAAATAACTCCTCAGTCCTCCAAACAACATAAGTATATCCTTACTGCTACTGATTACTTTACTAAGTGGGTTGAAGCAATTCCTTTAAAGACAACAAACTCTGAAGTAATTATAGAGTTTATAGATCAATTCATCATTACCAGGTTTGGTGTCCAAAATTCTCTTGTTTTCGGTAATGCATCTTATTTATCTGGAAATTCTATGTTTGAGTTTGCTATTAAAAGAGGATTTAAATTGAAATATTATGCAAATTACTATCCTCAGGTTAACAGTTTAGCAGAATCTACCAATAAAAATCTAGTCAAAATTATTAAGCGAACTATTGAACAGAATCATAAAAACTGGCATAAATCTTTGATATTTTCACTATGGGCTGATAGAATAACGCAGAAGGCTTCCATAGGTACTTCTCCATTCAACATTGTATATGGGAAAGAAGCAGTTCTACCAACCAATCTATTGCTTCCTTCTCTAGCCCTGGTTTAGTTTATTGAAGAAAGCCCACCTTCTTCTATTCAACTTAGACATGATCAAATCATAAAATTAGAAGAAGAAAGAGAAAAGGACAAAATTACTCATGCAAAAAATCAGAAAATTATCAAGTCATCTTTTGATTCAACTTCATCCAATTCAAAACAATTACAAGTTGGTGATCTAGTTCTGAAATGGGACAAAGCACCTGAGGATAAAGGAAAACACACTAAGTTTCAGAAAATCTGGCTTGGACCATTTCAGATCAACGAGAAGATAGGCCATTCGACGTTAATATTACAAGATCTATCAGGAAAGAGGGGTTCTCTTCCTGTTAATGGCCTCATCTTAAAGAAATTTTTCAATTGAGGAGGTAACCCCTTCTCCTTTTTGTAAATATTCAAATTTCAGCAGAATTTGTAGTCTTAGGACTATTAGCAAATAAAGTTGTAAGATATCTCCCATTGGCCTTTGCTATACTGAAAAAGTTGCTCAAAAGAATTAGTTTTGATATTTACTTTTAAAATAGAAGCCTTAAACAAAAGGACAATTTCAAGGAAATTAGGTATATTCACATTCTGAAACCCCATTTCATTTTTGTGAAATCTTCTCAAGATTTAGAAGTACTGTAAATCATTTTAATGTTTTCAAAATGGCCACAAAAATGTTATCAATATCAAAAGAGGGACTAATTCAATCTTAGCATCTTCAACTCTTACCCTGTCATCTATACTCTTTTAAGGAGAAAATTGTCCATCCCATTCATCAAAGTTTATGATTACTGAGAGTGTAATTATAAAATATTTGATATAAAAGATAAGGGGTCTTATAACAAGCCTATGATCATTGGAAAATAGTTTAACCGACATTACCAATACTGCATACCAAAATAGGGTAATGGCTTATAATCATAAGACAAGGGGTCTCATCACGAGGCAGCTTGTTCGGTTAGATTACAACCAGTGAATGGCATTGTCAAACAGCTGTCCACCAAACCAGGACAATGGATTTTTATCTTACAAAATAATAGAAAAGAAAAGGAATTACAAAATATGAAAGCATATTTTTTGGATTCATTCTTTTAATCATACTCTGAAATGGATGGGACAATGGACAGTCAAATGGTTAAAAGGTATCCCTGTCGAAACTATGAATGTTTGCTGGCAGCAGAGGCTCTACCTATGACAAAGGAGTCATTAAAAAGGCTAAGTTGGAAAGGTTCTTTGTTTTATCATTATCAACCAATAGAGGCCAATTTAAAACTTAGAATGTATTTAATTTTAACAAGAGAAAAAATTAGCAAAAATAGCTCTTATTATATTCAAAATGTATGTATACTCAGTTATATTAGAATTTTCCTCTTTGATAAGATTTATATATAAAGAAAGTCTAAGTGTTTCAATATTTCTCAGAGATAACTGTTTCTCCCAGCGAATTTCCAATTGTTGTGTTGTACAACAACCCCCCATTTCATAAAATTTTACCTTCAAACTATAATACGAAATGGGTCCCTTTTAGATAAAATTAGTATCAACTTATCATTCCTCAAAAGGTCTGAAAAAGAAACAAAACATTATAAAACTTTTGAATGAACACAAATCGGTCTTATAGAAATAAACGAATAATTCTTTATTATAGCAATAAAGCAATCGCAATATCGCATATCGCAATAACAAAGGATGCACAACAAAAGGACCCATTGTTTTGCCCCGATGCGACAAGCGCGAATAACTATCGGATATCGGGAAGGTAAGCGATTGTAACAAAAGGCCCCATCTCTTTGCTCCGATGCGATATCGCTATCGGCGATCGGGGAATATAACATGCATGCAACAAAAGGCCCTCTTCTAAAAACTCCCGATGCGAATTAGCGATATCGCTATCGGCGATCGGGGATTTCGCAATGACACAAATATAACTACTCAAGCATTCCTCCAATCTCTGATTGCGATAAAGCTAACCGCGACTTTCAAAAAGGATTGATAAGGCTTGGGTATATTGTGTTAAATTATTATTAAAAGCCTTTCTATTCCCGATAGTGATTCACTTGCGATCAACCGCCAAAAAATCAAAGCCACGCTTAAATGAATTATTCGGCGAATAAACGATATGATGAGAATTTAAATTATTGACAGGTTTAAATGGTCAATTAATGGAGCAGTTATGTAAAAATCTCTTAAGAGATTGTATCCGCGCCACGTCCTGAGTTTTTGTATATGACTTAAACCTGAAGTTGCACTACTGTACTTCAGGTATATTTTTTTATAAAGACTAGGCCAATTATTCCAATTTTTGACAACAAAGCTTTTATGTGGATGTGCACTACTGCCTTTATTTAAAAGTATCTCTGAGTCGAAAGAAGGAATTCGAATTGCGATTGATGTTGGGAATGATTTGCAGCTCATATGGTACTGCTATCTATATCTGAATTCATTCTTTTTATGAATTGTTATTTGATTACTCTTGCTATTATTGAATATATGCATGTGCTTCAACAATATTCTTTATACTTTCCACTATTGGATGTTTACAGGGTGCTTTTCTTTTAATCATACATGTATCAATAATATATAAAAGACAAGTGTAACAATGTTTTATTAATTACTTTGTCAACTATTTGAACAAAGCAATTGTTATATGAATGAATGTCTATGTTTATTGAATAGAGTCATCTATATGCCTATTGATGAACATAGATCATCAAAAGTTGCACTTAAGAATAGAAGCTTCCCGGGATAGAATAGTTGTTTGTATTTTTTCTTTTTAGATTAAGTCATCCATCCATTATCACTTATTAGAAAACCATTCACTCAACCATCCCCTTTTTATTCATCACTGGGAAATTGGTCCCATTATATCCAGTCGGAGCCACCATCCCAAAGGGAAAAGGAGCTGCATTAAGGTCCGGACCGGGTGGTTTTCCCCGATGTTGATGCAACGATTTTCGAGGCATCAACACTACCAAAACTAGGTCCCTAAAACAAGGGATGCCTTTGTATGCTGCCTTGGGAGAAGAAGCTCATGCATGCAAGTCTGTTTTGCTCAGTCCCGGAGGGAATCAATCAACTCAGTTGCACATGTAAGAGGCTGCTCAACTGCAAGGAGAAAATGCACATTTCTGGGTGGGAGCTGGGCTAGATGCTTAGAAGATTTATGCAATTTCTAGGCAGAGCAGCTGACTATTGCCTAGGTTTGCACAAATTATGGGTTGAGTTGTCCAATTGGGAAGGATTGCACAATTTTCTGGGTGAAGCTTGCTGAGTAGAATTGCACAATTCTGGGGCCCAGCAGGCTGTCAATCAGGATTGCACAATTTCTGGAGGGAAGGATGGTTGCCCTCCAGATTTGTGCAAATTCTTGAAGGAGCTGCTCAGCCTGCTGCTAGACCAAGTCCAGACAAACAATCTATGAGGGGAATGCATCAAGGTTTGATCGATAGGCTGTCTTTCAGCAAGCAAATCCCTAGAGCTTGTGTACTTGACGAAGAAAGACATGCTGCTGTGAAAGGTTGGTAGGGAGGCTCCAAAATGAGGCTAAGGAAAAATTTTGGAGGGTGGTTGTAGCCACTACAACAAAATGATACTAGATACAAAACTTTTTTGTATTGTGTGCTTCTTCAAATTTTTTATAATACATCATGTTATAAAAACTTTAAAATAAGCTTCTCACTTTAGTTCTAGCATTTATGGTAAAATATGAACCCGTATTTTGAAAGTAGTGTTATTCTAGAGGATGCCATCAATATTATTCATTCCATAAAGGTTTTAACCTATATTTAGTCTTTGATGAGTTTTTTTGGATGATTGTACTTTAAAAATAAAGATGCATCTGCAGTTTTCTCATTTGCTAATTTAGAATTAATGAAAAAAATCAAAAATAATTACTTACATTTGTTTGTACAGTTTACCTGCAATTGATGGAACATGGTGATTACATCAAATGAGTGTGAAATTGAATTTTTAAGTTTTATTAATGTCCTTAATGCTTGGAAAATGTAATGGGATCGGATGATAAGTTAACATGTAAGGTATTTAGTGAGGCATTGCTTCTCTTCTAAGAAAAATATATCTAAACCAAGTGCAATACCAAGGACAGAGAGGATTTTGTAGCGTGAAAAGCTTAGGAGAGAGAGGATTACGTAGTGTGAAAAGCTTAGTTGTGTGGGTTTGGGGCAAAGGCATAGTTTCTCCATTTAACTGAAGTAAAATGAGAGGAAATGAGGCAATACATACTTTGTAATTCTTAGTTATGAGGATTTGGGGTTCAAGGCCTAGTCATTTCACAATTGAAATAAAATGAGATCAAATGAGACAAGGACTTGAAAATTATTAGTTATATGTAATGACATTAAAGTGAGTAAACACAGAGTATCAAAATTCGAAGTAGAATCAACCCTTGTGTATGAAAATTCAGTCAAGCATTTTTTATGGATGAATTCCCCCTCAAATATACGTTTGATTAATGCAAAAGCTTAGAAAACCACATCTATGTGATTGAGGAATCCCTCTTATATGCACAAACCTTTCCCCTTGGCTTCCCATTTTCTTTTAGGTTTTGTTCCCATACACTCCTATATGCTTACTAGGGATACTACACTCCAACATGATGAATTCTAAGATATATTGTGATAGGGGGGACGAGGGTTTGGGAAATTCTTGTTGCCACAGGAAGGTCTTGCCATGTTTAGTTCAACAATACAAAAGAAAAATTCTCATGTAGAAGGATTGACGGTGCTTTTTCAATTGTGGGAAATATAAATGCCATACATTATGGTTCTTCTTGGCACAATATTACCGATTCATGGAGAAAGATCAATGGTTCCTTAGGTAGAACCATACCAATGTGTGGGTAGGACCAAGCTCATGAGATTCATTTTTTACTACCATCACAATGAGCTACAAACAAATTGATTACAGAGGATTCCTGCGAAGGTAGAACTCATGAGATTCATTTTTTACTGCCATAACAATGAACTACATCCAAATTGGTTATAAAAGATTGCAATGTTAAACATTAATTTTTAGCTTTAAAGTTTGACATAGTAATTATAAAACCAAATCTCATTTGTTTAAATAACATGGAAACCCATAATATTAGTATTAGATCATTAAACATTAATAAAAATATTTATAGATTTTTTGGTTTAATTATATAAAATCCAAATCTGAATTTGTTTAAAATTACAACTTACAACATGGTTAGCTATTTTGTAATTTTGAAAAATAAAAAATATAATTTTTTTAAATGAGTATACAATAAGATAAGAAAACATACATTCCATACATTTTGATATATTCATAAAATATATATTTTTTAAAATTTATAAAAAAAAAAAAAATTATAATAAACAAATTTAACGATCATCGAAATTAAAAATTTAATTTTTGTCGTGTTTTCTTCCCCGCCTTAGTGTATTTGAATGAATGTTGAGTAGTTGAAAATAAAGGGAAGACCATTGGCATGGCACAATCTTCTTTGTGGCTATATTCAAACAGGTATAGGTCGCTAGATCGATATTTAGGGTTCCTAGATCAATTGTCGTTCTTAGAATTTATTTGCAAATTTGTTTTATATTTTCACATGAAATGTTGCAATGATTCACTGGAAGTTAGTGTTTCATGGTTGAATTTGGATGCGTTGAGGGATAAGATTTAGGAATACCTCTTCAATGGCTTGCTCCCAAAACATTGATTTGTTTGACGTTTATATTCGTTGGGAAAATTTGGACCACGATGGAAGGATCAGAAGCCTTGGTCTTCTTTCAAGAGCCCAATTTACCCAAGAAAATACTTGCATAGGTACCCTTTCTCTCCTTTAATTCCTTCCTCTAATTCAATTGCTTCAAACAATCTACCAAAATTTTCACCTGAAATTATGTTATTTAGGTTTTGTTTTTTTAATAATTTAGTTTCAAATGAACTAGCCACACAATTACTATATTGGCAATGAAATCTATATTAAATATCAGATGAACTCTTACAGTAGTTTGGTAGCATACGACACAAGAAAAATTCAAAATTACAAAAACTGGAAAAAAACCAACGGAGAAAACAACGAAAAAAATAAAAAAGAAGACTTCTCAGGGTAGGGGAAATCACAACTCCCTGCCCTCCCTCATTTCAATGCAACACAAAAATCTTTTATTGCTCTCTTTCCATTTCATGATAGTTCTTCAATTAGAAATCTCAATTTCAATCCCTTCCTTCAAGCTTTGTTTGAATCTCTACATTGCTCTCAACTCCAAACGCAGGTGATAGAAAGGATGGGTAGAAAGCTTGGTACCCAAGCTAGATTTAAAGAGGAAGAAACATTGAGTCAGACACTGCAAGATTCCTCTCGTGGGGTTAAAGGGTCACAACAAGGCCACAATAATCCTGTGAGAGAGAACAAAGATGCTACCACATGCAGTGGTAACAATCAGAGTATGGTGCAAGATCATATATTAAGGTCCACCAATGACATCATATTAGAAAAAAAATCTAAGCATGAAAATATATTGAAAGAAAAAAAGGGACACCCTCACTAACTCGTCAGGCCCTTGCTCAATAATCAGGTAACATTTGGGTATGAAAAATCAGGAATCCCTTCTTCAAAGTCGCTGCTTGCTTTTATAAATCTATTCATATTGATGGATGGATTTGACCCTCCTCGAATTTCCATTGGATGAGTGCTCGGCAATTGCATTTGTTAAATTTCCTCGCAACTGTTTTAAATTTTTTTAATTTAAAAATTTTATATAGAAATTTGACTTTGACATTTTGTAATTTGGTAAATATGTATTCTACTCAGGCCACATTTGTTTAATAAACTACATATTTTTTTTCTTTTGATTATGTTTCTCAACTATGGCCATGGATTTATCCCTGACAAGTAATGAAAATAAGATATGTTCCTGGGAATTGAACATATGTTTTTTCATCACTTGTATCAATATACTTTGACCATAAATAGCATGCAATCGCCTACTCAAACAAAAAAATTATTTTTCCTATACAACCATGGTGAGTAATAAGTATCTTCCCATGTGTCATCATAGCAAAAAATTCCATTTTTCTAATTCATCATGTTTCTCATTCTAGTGGTTGCCATTATTGTGCAAGTTTCTCTTGTCACTTTTTGCCTCTATGAAAATTGATAAGAAAATGCTAAATGTCAAATTTCAACAAACATTTTGAAAACATTTTTGATCCATTTTCTAGCATGGTCTACAATCTGCTTTGATAGTACTACGATGTATCTCTTCCAAAACTTGATTGTCTTTAATAGCTGGACAACTAATTTGACAAATGTTCTTTTTAAATCTGTCTTGGACTTCAAAGTTATTGGATGTTCTTGAAGATGGGCCAAGTGTTTACCCAAAACATCCAAACATATCAATAACAACACATAATTTAACATATATATTCATCCTAATCCAATTATTAATTGTGGAAATATGCCTCTAAAAGCTTGGATTTCCCATACACTGGTCCTATTATTTATATACTGTCTGGTTTTATTTTCTCTTGCATGTTTGGCGATTCAGCTGGAATATGTCAAAATATAGAGTTCCTTGATGTCTTCACTCCAACTTCTTGGATTCCATATCAAAGAAAGGCTTAAAGGATAATCCAAATATTATCTTTAGAGGTGGCTATTTCGACCCAAAAGGCCGAGTATCCATGCCATCGGTCACTCTTCTATGCATGTGTACATTGCCAAGCAATTTATCATCAATAAACATTGTTGCAAGACAATAATTGTTCAAATAAATTTATGAGACATTCTGGATATCTAAAGAGATTTCCTTTTTAAAGCTCAACTTCAGAAAAACATCCAACATATGCATAATGAAACAGTGGATCCTCACACTAATATATTCGCCATGGGATTGAGACAAAGATATGAAAATTGTAAACTCACTCATGTAGATGAGCAAGTGGTGTTGGAAACTCTCCACACTCAATTTCTCAGACTGAAGGGTGAGGGAACCATGAGTACCATTTAGAATTGACATTCTTACCATATTCAAATGGTGTCCTTCCTCAATGTAAACAATTCTTCAACAATATGGCCACTCTCCCACATGTGTCACTTCTCCCAATCCTCATGCTTAATTGGCACACTGTACCTATGCATTTCATTCGACAATGTGTATGTCTTGGGAATTTGTATCCACTCTAGTGGGCCTTCGTCCCTCTTCTATTACAAAGGAGACTTCTCAAGGTAGGGGAAATCACAATTCCCTGCCCTCCCTCATTTCAATGCAACAAGAAAAGCTTTTCTTGCTCTCTTTCCATTTCACGGTAGTTCTTCAATCAGAAATCGCAAATTCAAGCCCTTCCTTCCAACTTTGATTGAATCTATGCATATCTCTCAACTCTAAAAGTAGTTGATTGAAAGGATGGGTAGAAAGCTTGGTACTGAGCTAGAGTTAAAGAGGAAGAAACATTGATTCAGTCACTGCAAGATTCCTCTCATGGGGTAAAATGATCACAAAAAAGCCACAGTAAGCCCCCGAGAGAGAACGAACATGTTACGCCATGCAGTGGTAACAATCACAGTATGGTGCAGCGCCATATATCAAGGCCCACCAATTAAATCATATTAGCAAAAGTCTAAGCATGAAAATATATTGAAAGAAAAACAAAAGGGAAACCCTCACTAACACATCAAGCCCTTACTCAATAATCGAGTGACATTTGGGTATGAAAAATCAGGAATCCCTTCTTTAAATTCCCTGCTTAATTTTATAGATCTCTTCATATTGATGGATGGCTTTTACCCTCCTCGAATGGCCATTGGATGAGTGGTGGGTAGTTGCATTCGTTAAACTTCCTAGCAACGGTTTGAATCTTTTTTAATTTAAAATTTTTATATAGAACTTTGACTTCCACATTTTGTAATTTGGTGCATATGTATTCCACTCAGGCCACATTTGTTTAAATAAAATACATATTAATTTTCTTTTGATTACATTTCTCAACTATGGTCATAGATTTATCCTCGACAGGTAATGAAAATAAGATATGTTCTAGGGAATTGAACATATGTTTTTTCATCACTTGTATCGATATACTTTGACCATAAATAGCATGCAATTTCCTACTCAAAGGAAAAAACTATTTTTCCTGTACATCCACGTTGAGAGTAATAAGTATCTTCCCATGTGTCATCATAGCAACAAATTCCATTTTTCTAATTCATCGTGTTTCTCATTCCAGTGGCCACCATTATTGTGCAGGTTTATCTTGTCACTTTTTGCCTCCATGGAAGTTGATAAGTTAATGCTAAATGTCAAATTTCAGTAGACATTCTAAAAACCTTTTTGATCCATTTTCTAGCATGGTACAAAATCTTCTTTGATAGTACTACGATGTGTCTCTTCCAAAACTTGATTGTATTTCATAGTTGGACAACTAATTTGATAAATGATCTCATTAAATCTATCTTGAACTGGAAATTTATTGGATGTTCTTGAAGATGGGCCAAGTGTTCACACAAAATGTCCAAACATATCAATAACAACACATAGTTTCACAAAAATGTGCATCCTCATCCAATTATTAAATGTGGAAATATTACTCTAAAAGCATGGATTTTCCATACATTGGGCCTATTACTTATATAACCCCTGGTTTTAGTTTCTCTTGCATGTTTGGTGATTTAGCTGGAATATGTCAAAATATAGGGTTCCTTGTTGTCTTCACTCCAACTTCTTGGATTCCATCTCAAAGAAACACTCAAAGGATATTCCAAATATTATCTTTAGAGGTGGCCATTTTGACCCGAAAAGTTGAGTATCCATGCCATCGACCGCACTCTTCTGTGCATGTCTACATTACCAAGAAATTTATCATCAATAAACATTGTTGCAAGACAATAATTGTTCAAATAAATTTCTAAGGCATTCTGGATATCTAAATTCCTTATTAAGGTCAAGTTTAGGAAAACATCCAACATATGTATCATGAAACAGTGGATCCTCACACTAATATATTTTCCATGGGATCGACACAAAGATACACAAATTGTAAACTCCCTCATGTAGATGAGCAACTAGTGTTGGAAACTCTCCACGCTAAATTTCTCAGATTGAAGGGTGAGGAAACCATGAATACCATTTATAATTTACATTCTTACCATATTCAAATGGTTCCCTTCCTCAATGTAAACAATTCTTCAATATAATGGCCCCTCTACCACATGTTTCACTTCTCCCAATCCTCACGCTTAATTGGCACACTGCACCTACGCATTTCATTCGATAATGCATATGTATTGGGACTTTGTATCCACTGTAGTGGGCCTTCATCCCTCTTCTATTACAAAGAAGAATTCTTAGGGTAGGGGAAATTAAAACTCCCTACCCTCCCTCATTTCAATGCAACACGAAAATCTTTTCTCGCTGTCTTTCCATTTCATGAAAGTTCTTCAATCAGAAATCTCAATTTCAAGCCCTTCCTTCCAGATTTGGTTGAATCTCTGCATTTCTCTCAACTCCAAAAGCAGGTGATAGAAAGGATGGGTAGAAAGCTTGGTAACTAAGCTAGAGTTTAAGATGAAGAAACATATAGTTAGACACTACAAGATTCCTCTCGTGGGGTAAAAGGATCACAACAAGGCCACAATAAGCCCCCGAGAGAGAATGAAGATGCTACCACATGCAATGGTAACAATCAGACTATGGTGCAGTGATGTATATTAAGTTCTACCAATGACATCATATTAGCAAAAATCGAAGAATGAAAATAGATTGAAACAAAAACAAAAGGGAAACCCTCATTAACTCGTAAGGCCCTTGCTCAATAATCGGGCAACATTTGGGTATGAAAAATCATGAATCCCTTATTCAAAGTCCCTACTTGCTTTTATAGATATCTTTGTATTGATGGATGGATTTGACCCTCCTAGAATGGCCATTGGATGAGTGTTGGGTAGTTGCATACATTAAAATACCTCACAATTGTTTGAAATGTTTTTAATTTAAAATTTTTATATAGAACTTTGACTTCCGCATTTTGTAATTTAGTGCATATGTATTCCCTTGAGGCCACATTTGTTTACATAAACTACATATTTATTTTCTTTTGATTACGTTTCTAAACTATGGCTGTGGATTTATCCTCGACAAGTAATGAAAATAAGATATGTTCTAGGGAATTCAACATATGTTCTTTCATCACTTGTATCGATATACTTTGACCATAAATAGCATTCAATCGCCTACTCAAAGGCAAAAACTATTTTTCCTATACAACCACATTAAGATTAATAAGTATCTTCCCATGTGTCATCATAGCAACAAATTCCGTTTTGCTAATTTATCGTGTTTCTCATTCCATTGGCCACCATTATTATGCAAGTTTCTCTTGTCAGTTTTTTCCTCCATGAAAGTTGATAAGTTAATGCTAAATGTCAAATTTCAGTAGACATTTTGAAAACCTTTTTGATCCATTTTCTAGCATGGTCCAAAATATTCTTTGATAGTACCACGATGTATCTCTTCCAAAAATTGATTGTATTTCATAGCTGGAAAACTAATTTGATAAATTATCTCTTTAAATTTGTCTTGGACTCAAAAGTTATTTGATTTTCTTGAAGATGGGCCAAGTGTTCACTCAAAATGTCCAAACATACCAATAACAACACATATTTTAATAGAAATATTCATCCTCATCCAGTTATTAAATGTGGAAATATTCCTCTAGAAGCCTAGATTTCCCATGCACTTGGCCTATTACTTATATAGCCCGTGGTTTTAGTTTCTCTTGCATGTTTGGCAATTCAGCTGGAATATGTCAAAATATAGAGTTCCTTGATGTCTTCACTCCAACTTATTGGATGCTATCTCAAAGAAAGGTTCAAATAATATTCCAAATATTATCTTTAGAGGTGGCCATTTTGACCCGAAAGGCCGAGTATCCATGCCATTGGTTGCACTCTTCTATGCATGTGTACATTACGATGCAATTTATCATTAATAAACATTGTTGCAAGAAAATAATTGTTCAAATAAATTTCTGATACATTCTAGATATCTAAAGAGATTTCCTTATAAAGCTCAAGTTCAACAAATCATCCAACATATGGATCATGAAACAATGGATCCTCACACTAATATATTCGCCACAGGATTGAGACAAAGATATACAAATTGTAAACTCCCTAATGTAGATAAGAAAGTGGTGTTGGAAACTCTCCACACTAAATTTCTTAGACTGAAGGGTGAGGGAACCATGAGTACCATTTAGAACTGACATTCTTACCATATTAAAATGGTGTCCTTCCTCAATGTAAACAATTCTTCAACAATATGGCAACTGTCCCACATGTGTCACTTCTCCCAATCCTCACGGTTAATTGGCACACTGCACCTACGCATTTCATTCGACAATGCATATGTCTTAGGACTTTGTATCCTCTCTAGTGGGTCTTCATCCCTCTTCTATTACAAAGGAGACTTCTCAGGGTAGGGGAAATCACAGCTCCCTTCCCTGCCCCATTTCAATGCAACACAAAAAGGTTTTCTGACTCTCTTTCCATTTCACGACAATTCTTCAATCACAAATCTCAATTTCAAGCCCTTCCTTCCAGCTTTGGTTGAACCTCTGCATTTCTATCAACTCCAAAAGAAAGTGATAGAAAGGATGGGTAGAAGGCTTGGTACCCAAGCTAGAGTTAAAGAGGAAAAAACATTGGGTCAAACACTGCAAGATTCCTCTTGTGGGGTAAAAGGATCACAACAAGGCCACAGTAAGCCCCTGAGAGAGAAAGAAGATGCTACTGCATGCAATGGTAATAATCAGATTCTAGTGTAGCACCGTATATTGAGGTCCCATTATCATGACCTCAAGACTTTGATTGCTGAGGAGAGAGAAAATATTTTAAAAGCAAAATTAGGAAAATCTGAGGCTATAATTAGCAAAGTGGAAAGCTTGCATAATCTTGTTCAGAGACCTCATGAGAAAATTGCAGATCCTGATACACTCTTTGGTCTCACATCCACACTCCTCGCTACGATTAACAGATCATAGAACAATGATTGTGCTACTCCAGTTTATTTTATTAGTAGTTCTATTCTAAGAAACTAAAGTGACCAGGCATATGGAAGTAGGTCTTTGGAGGGAAATGACAATCAAACCCAAATATCATGCAAAAATATTTGGATTTTAGTTGCTTATGTTTTCCACCAATGGATAATGAATTGAAGCAAAGGAAATCTATAGTATAGGGAAAACGGACTAAGCTGATAGAAATCACTCGACCTGAAGTAGTGAAAGAGTCCCTAGAAGATGAAAAAACAGAAATAAACAAGAATATGGCAACCATGTTTAACATTTTGCGAAAACAGAAGCAAGTCAAATTAGAGAATTTGGTTCTAAATAGAATATCATTTTCCCATACAGTAGAAAACATCTTTACGTTATCATTTTTACTAAAGGATAGTAGAGTTGAAATAAATGTCAATTAAAATGGAAGACATTTTTTTGTCCCCAGAAATGCTCCCAAATCTACAAAAATGGCATCTGGATAAGCTTCTTACAACAAAGTTGTTTTTCGGTTTGATTTTAAATACTAGAAGTTGATGATGAAGTTGTTGAAAGTGGTGAGGAGTTGATGCCTCACAGAACTAGTCCACTTATGATTCCTTGTTCTGAGAAGGCTACAAAGGCGCTTGCCAGAAATATTTCAAGAAACAGGGGCATAGTGGTACTTGCAAGTCTTGAGGTGCAAGAGGATGAATGTTGAAGTGATGATGATGGTGGAGGTCTTCAAAGACGAGCACTGAAGAAGAGAAATAAGTGTCTCCTCTGACTTTGGCTACTTTTTTGGGTGCTTTTTGTTGGAAACTATCTCTATTTCTATCAGTGCACTACAATTCATACAAGAAGCTAATCTTTAATATAAGCAATCTGGTGTATAAACAATGTTATCTTGTTCTCATAACTAGTTATAATTAAGTTGACTGGCATTGAAAACCCCCGGTCATGTAGTACACCACTTTAGCCATGGTTCCAAGTGTTGGATGTGGAGCCTAATTATCTTCTGTATTCAAAGGTTTCAGCCGGATGTATACCCCAGGAAGACTGTACATCCCTTCACATGGGGGCGACTTGTCCCCCCTGGCTGAGGGGGTCCGAGGGCCAGCGGTTCCCCGGCAGGGGTATGGGGGCAGCGCCCCCGAAACTAGAAATAGATGTAAAATTGCCTTGTAAAAGTCTAGTAATTTCTAGTCAATCTGAGCCATTCATTAGGCGGATGATCTGACGGTAGAAGTTATGTTTAATTTATGGTTTTCTTCCCTAGAAGGCAACCCCTCACTATATATGAGGGAATTGTATTGTGTCTATGGTGATCTAGATTTTGAGTGAGGAAGAGAGAGGAGATTGAGAGCGAAGAGGGTGTTACAACGGATCTATTGTAGGTTGTATCTCTTCAGTTTTCTGGATAATATAAAAGGAAGGACTGGTTGTTTCTTCATGGACATAGCCCAAACTGGGTGAACCATGTATATCTATGTCTCTCTTGTTTTATGTGTTTTCTGTGTTTATATTTCTGCAATATTTTATGTGTTCTATTGCTCTGTAATATATAATTTTCTAACAACTGGTATCA
>APFE030839438.1:35599-45694 GCA_000404065.3 Pinus taeda
GAAGTTATGTTTAATTTAGGGTTTTTTCCCTAGAAGGAAACCCCTCACTATATATGAGGGAATTGTATTGTGTCTATGGTGATCTGGATTCTGAGTGAGGAAGAGAGAGGAGATTGAAAGCAAAGAGGGTGTTACAATGGATCTGCTGTAGGTTGTATCTCTTCAGTTTGCTAGATAATATAAAAGGAAGGACTGGTTGTTTCTTTGTGGACATAGCCCAAACTGGGTGAACCACGTATATCTGTGTCTCTCTTGTTTTATGCGTTTTCTGTGTTTATATTTGTGCAATATTTTATGTGTTCCATTGCTCTGTAATATATAATTTTCTAACACCAAGGCCTCGGTAGAAAACTAGCATCATGTAAAAAGAAATTGTTAATGTAAGATGTCAAGTCTGATATGCTAAACCATGAGTAGTCTCCTTGTTATAGTATGTTGTAATTTTATGTTTCAAAAGTATTTTGAGATACCACACAAGAACAAAGTTTTCAATTCTGTAGTTGGTTAATTTGAGAATACATAGAGAAGAGTAGGGTAAGTCCAGGTGAATATAGATGTAGATATAGAGGTTCAAAAAACTAGCTAGTAGCCCTTACCATAGGCAAACCCTTTCACTCGCACTACAGGGATAGAGAGATCCACCCGGAGGCGTGTGGAGAATAAGTAGGGATATGCATGTGCCAGATTGAATAATTGCTTGAGCTTGACTCAAGCAGTCGCAACTAGTAGATGGCAAGAGATTTAGATTATATATCTATTAAGTATGTGTATATGAAATTCATTATGTCCCCTTTTGATTTTCAAGGTGGGAGGAATCCAATGGAGAAAGGAAGATTGTATTCGTCCTCTATATCCCATCTATTAGGAAACTGGGATAAGTCCCAATAATAAGAGTTGGGTTCGCTCATAAGTGTCTCATTGTAAAAGGCCATCATGAACTTTATTAAGCTAAGTCATCCTTTAGTTGAGTTTCATCATTCAGTTGAGCGGGGAAATGCAGTGCAAGTTGAACCCACTTTTCCTTAAGACTGTAAAATTAAGGATAATTTATGAGACGATGGAAGATTCGGGATAGTCTTAGGCCTCTCTCTAGACTGTGGCTTAGGCCTCTCTCTTGTTGTAGCTAAGCCTCCTTTTGACTATGGTTAGAGCTACCTTTTATTGTGGCTAGGGCTTCCTTTTTGGTTGTGGCTAGAGCTCCTTCAAGATTATGGCTAGGTCTCCCTTCATGACTGCAGCTAGGGCTCCTTTGTGACTGTGTCCATGTCTCCTTCAATACATCTCTTTCCACCAAACCTAAATGAGTGGAGAGATATCATGATAGATGTGTATGAAAAATTACTTGAGGCCTCCTCTCTTTAAATGCAACGTTGAGGTTGAGCTGGGGGTACTTTGCTTGCTGGCCGACCCTGAAAAATTGTCAATAACACAAATAAATTCATATCTCCATAAATACATGTCGCAATTGGATGATCTATAGATCAATACTACACCTCTCAAAGAGAGGAATCCAAGAAAAGCATCATCTTACATAAATAATATGACCCACATGGAGTTTTTCCCTAGTTTCCAATTTTAACAGAGTACCCACTCCTAGATTAGCTCCAATAACTTTTACATGTTGGGGTACTTCGACATCTATCTTACCCTGCCCTTCTTCCTTGGCTGTAGGAGATTTTCCATCTTCTTTTGGGTTCTCATAAACTTCCTTGGATCCTCATCCCAAAAATAACATTGATTAAACTCACATTTATGGTCCAATTGCTCCAATTTCTTAAGGATTTTCTTATTCTTAGTGCCCCTTTAACAATGATGAATATGACACAACCTATGGGAAAAGCATGTCCATGCCCTCAAAAATAGTATCATCATCACTCAATCATACATTGATAAATTTCCATGCAATACAAAAGTGTGTTCGTCAAAACAATAAAGGGTTGGCCATTGACGAGGAGGTGCCCAAGTTGTTTGATTGTCTATATTGTCTATATCATTATGAACAAGAAAAACTACAGTTGTATCTGGACTAATAACTCCATTTCTATGTGTATTCATTGGAGACCAATGTCTTGCAATACCATGCCTTCTCCCAAGAAACATTCCCACAATAAACCCTCTATCCCAAAGCCTTCATATGGTTAGCCCAACCGCTAAGTCATGTTAATGGTTGGATTGAAGGTTGTTTACTACGATGGTATTATGTCCACCAAACAATTCTTTACATCATACAATGATGGATCTATAAATCTCTTCATGAATGCCTTTTCTTGAAAAGTTTATATTAATGGGAGTTGTGTCCTTAGAAATTAGTAGGAAATTTAAATATCTTTGAGCTACACCTTTATGACCCTTAACTTATTTTTCATTCTTTCCTCTGTGCCCATTTTGCTCCATATATTTATATATGTGGGTTGTCAAACCATGATGACATTGTTTAACATTCTGTTGTTCCTTTAACTAAATATACTATGTATACTATCTATACTAACCTAAAGCTTTAAAAACCAATTTATTATCCTAACAATTCTCCAAACCTAAAATTTCTTTTTAAATAAAATAATTCATTTTTATAATTTAAATATTCAATTAAATCACATACCATATAAAAGATTCTTTCTTCTATGCTACTGCCTTATGGCATTTCCTTTGTAACATGTGGTGCAATTTCTAGTATAGCTCCCTGAGAAGTCTTACTTCAATTGATCATTTAGCCTTCATCACTCTACTTCTCAACTATATCAGCTAACTTGGCTAGACATGCTTTGTCCAGCAATGATTCTTAACAACAAGGAATTGATACAGAGGACTATTTAGAGTTCCATGCACCCCATTTTACAAGTAAAAGCTTCAGGTGAGATGAACCTCCCATCAAAGCCAAAGGAATTGAAATTTGTACTCAATTGTAGTTGTCACTCTCTTTGTGGCATGCAACTTCCTTTTCTACACTTCACAGTTCTCACCACTGATTCTACTATTCCACCTTTATGTTGTTTCAATGTCGATGTCACTGCAAGAACATTTACATAGAATAATTGTTATGCACCTCATTAACTTCTTCTTCCATGCTATGTTATTCTTATCTTGTCATACTTTTTCCATTTCCATTTATTAAATAGTTTCCCTGTTCTTAAAACCATCAACAAGCTTTTCTTACAAACTTTCTTTTAGGATCAATGAAATCTACTAATTTCTTGCAAAGCTTTCCAGACCTCTAATGATAGAAATAAAGTCTAATGTTACCACTACACATAATCTATGGTACACACCATTGTTTGTTGTTGTGTCAAGGGTTACTGTGTAATCATCATTGTCTTAACTATCATTGACACTTCACTATCATTGTTATAACACTATATAGTATGTTACTATGTTTCATCTAATACATTATACCATCATAGATTATTTTTAGATAGAAGGTTACTACAGTCACCTTCCTAAGTCACTGTCATGCTAATGTTTTTCTGCTACTGTAACAACTTGCAATATATATAAGGTCAACTGTTTAAATTGTTCCACATTTTCAAAACATCTCCAAACACTGAATGTTATTACTCTTGAAATTCTACACTTCAGATAAAGTCTGTAACACTTTAAGGTATCTCAAAATGTCCGCTCTAATGTGTGTCACAACACAAACACTATCAAATCATTGTCTTATATAAGAACATTGTTATTTCCATGTCACATATCTCCTCAAACCCACCTACAAAGCAGCCTTGTATGAGGGATTCTAGCATCAAAATATGTAGTTGTCAAGTATTGTCTTTTTTGCTTATTAAGGTCAAGACTGTCATGAATCTATACCCTAGCAAAATATTTTCTATGTTGCTTCTGTCTAATATAGATAAAAGGATTGTAGTGTGAGAACTATGAATAGTAGTCCTCTGTCTATTCATACTGCTACATACTGAGGAAGCCCTTGACAAAATTACTATCTTCTCTTATTGTTACCATAATGACGTAGTAGTGAAGCAAACTTTAACACAATATCCTACTTAAATAGCTTGCATATTGCAGAGTTTGAATGCTTCAAAAATTTATATGCTTTACAATCAACAATACATATGAATAGACCTTGAAACATTTAGATTCAAACTTCAGAACTCTAAATCAATTGTCTAAATTATTCATCCTTGTAATAGTACTGGCCATATATGATTGAATTGATGACCAACAAAGATTACAGGTAGCTACGTAATTCATGTCATAAGCACAGAAGAATCTCGATCTAAAAAGGAGTTGCAGACATCTTAGTAAAACATTTATCCGTAGATCTGAAATAGGTATAAAATATCCATATGCCCTTTCCTAACCAGAGATGACTGACGTGCTTCAAGGAACTATAAACAAATTTTTGGAAATGTTCAAATAGTCCGCAAGATAAAAGGATTTCTTTCACTAGTTCCTTCAAGAATCATTGGTCTAAGCTCTGAATACAAGACAATAGAACTGCAAAACTCTCATGTCTTAACAAATCATCGTTGTCGATTGATTGAAGTCCTAAGAGGATCGAAATAGCTTCACACTTCAAAAGATAGAAAATTCCCTAAAATTCAAGGATTAGAGTGATATTCCAAAGACATGAGGGCTTATGCCACAAATCTGGAAGTGACATCAACTGTTCATGGAATTTCTTTTAGAGTCAGATTGTCAGTGAACTATGATACCACCGAACCTTAGAGATCAACAAACTTAGATGAAAACCTTCATGCTCAGTAATAAAGCCCTAATGAGGACCAAATTATAACAGGTCTCCAATAATTTGGTCTTAAAAGTTTTTCAAACAAGCCCAAATGGATCCTTAACAATCCTTACTGCTCCTTGTTCATCGATTCATTTTAATCACAGATACTAGAGTGTTGCTCACAAATTATGTTGCTGGGAATTATTTGAGTTTTGCTTGGATTATTCTTTCATAGAACTCTTACTAGTTTCTATAGCCCTACTTGTATTCAGAGAGGAAGACAAAAACCACACTATTCTGCAATGAAACTACTGGCTACAAGGGAAATCCTTGTGTAAAAGGTGATTTCCTTAAGAGGCTAAAAGTATACTCCTTGAAATTACAAAACTAACCCAGATGCCAAGAGATCCACAAGAAATGGAAACAGACATAAAGAAGTTTTTTTCCAGAAATATTAAAGAGGCTGGGATTAATTCTTGAAACTTACACAGGTCGAGACCCTTCCTGCTGTAGATTGAAGAGGAAATTACTGCATGTGCATAGAGGGACGAAATTGTTTCCATGAAGTTGACTGATTTCTTTCTCTCTTGCTTGGGCTTGCCCTCACCTGTGCTCCAATATCATTGACACTTCAATATCCATGAATTTTTGAACCTTGTAGTCCTATTTTATATTAATACCCATTAATATTTTATTTTTCCTAAGTTTAGACTTAGGAACTTCATTAAAAATATTAATTATTTTAATATCTCCTAAACCAGATAAAATCTGCCCAAAAAATTTCTACGACTTGGAGATCTGATGTGCTTTAGCCTCGCCACCAATTTTCATGGCTCAAGCACCTCCGACGCTACCTCAAATCAACACTCCCTCTTAGCGAGGATTGTGCTCCAGTTATACTCCTCACTAAGCATTACACTTATTATCTAGCACTGATACCTATGCTGATGCTAGGCCTCCCCGCCCAACATTCTATGCATTACTGCACCCTGTACTGCTACCCATGGCCCTGCCACTACCACTGCTGCATTCGTACGACAACTCCCTCTGCATTCGTGTTGTTGCTGGTCGATCCTGCCAACATTGCATCCCCCTCTCACCATGTTGCATCGTGCTACTGCTAACTACTACTGCACTGCAACTCAGTTACTGATAAGTAAGTAACTGACCCCCCCAACTTCTGACATCCCTGTCAAGCTAGATCCACTCCCAATGTTGAATCTCTCTCTGTCGCTAACAAGTGCTCCCTCTACTAACCTTTTTACTACTAAAATAACTCCCCGCATCTCGCACTATTGCAAACCTCTCTGTTCCATCCTGCACTAGTGCAACACTCCCGTGCCTCTCGCACTATTGTAGCCTACTAGCCTTGTGCTATCCGGGGACTCTTGCACTGTAGCACTCTCTTCCACTTCATCTGCATTCATCTCTACCCACATCTGCCATTCATGCTACTCTCTCTTCGGGGCTCCCGTAGCAAGGTATAATGCAAGAGGTTGGGTACCTCAAGCATCCTGCCCATCATCGCCTATAGTCGTCTTGACTATAACTTGATGTCTCCCCACCTCTTCTCTAGAGATACATGAGCACTCCATGTAGTCCATAGCATGCTATGGAACACTACGACATGAGCACTAGTGCATTGAATATGCTAAAAGGTCACTTTGTTGTTAACTTGACCATGAATATCTCTTTTAGAAAGTAATATTTCTTAGCTCTTTTTACGTTAGTGGTTTGATAAGAAAATTTCTATAGTCTTTTCACTGAATTTCTTAAATTCTTTACATTTACGCTTTTCGACAAAAAAGGGCTAACATTGTACCATGGCTAAGTAAGGATTATTTAAATAACCTTCTAGATTGGTTCTTTTTTGTTCCATCTAAGCTTGGAAAAGTGTCATGAAAATACATTGAACAATGTAAGAATCTAGTCTTCTCCAGAAACAATCAAGCCAACTTTTTTCATTTTGCAAATTACCTACCAGTTCTAGACATATTCTTTGAAATTTCTATGCTGAAGGTGTTGGATTTAGGTAAGTGATGTAGAATGCACACTTATAGCTCTATTTTTCACCTATTAGACCAGTGCAAATTATAGGAAAAATTGGAAGGCTTGGACATAACTGTTCCAACTATACTGTGGTGAAGTAAAATTATGAGTGCGGACACAAACAATTCCTCTAGCCCGATAATGGGTCTAGCCACAACTAATACATTCTATGGAATATTTCCTTGGGTTAGAACCAATTAAGAGGGCCTACCTCTTAGTACACTTATCTCATTTTATGATGTCCTTACTTGCTTGCTCCATCTATCTCTCGTTTCCTTCTTCAAACACCTTAAACAAGTAAACAACAACAAACAATAACCATGATAATAAAAAAATTGTAATTCAACCTACTTAAAAAGTCAAGAAAAATAAGCCATGAACATGTAAGATGACACATCATGTAGGAAATCAATTGATATTTTCATATATATTGAATCAAGACGAGATTACAACCAGTGTCTTGATGTTGTCGTTCTCCTCCGACAAAACCAAGTTCCCACACACTTCT
Source organism: Pinus taeda (assembly GCA_000404065.3). Classification (NCBI taxonomy): domain Eukaryota; kingdom Viridiplantae; phylum Streptophyta; class Pinopsida; order Pinales; family Pinaceae; genus Pinus; species Pinus taeda. The sequence goes on from APFE030839438.1 coordinate 42,841, forward strand.
GCTAGCATTCCATGACGGCCTCAACAATAATAGTTTTAAGGCTCTTCCCTTTAGGCTTCACACTAAACCAAATTCACACTTCTCCCTCACACAACTATAGAGCTACAAATACAAATAGATTTTTGTTTACTCCAAACTTAATTAGCACTAGCACACCAACATTAACACTAGCTTGTGCTTGGGAAAAAAGGGGGGTTTATATAGCATGAACGGATGGGAGATGGATCCTCTTCTCTTGGGAGAAAGTCTTATATCTTGAAGTATTCCATAATTATAGGGGAAGCATCCCAAACTGACATCCTCAACCCCATCTGGCCAAACCATTTACCAGACTTCCATTATGAAGCTTCTAGAGCTGGAAGCTTCAGCTCTTTATTTAAAAAACTTTCCATAAGAGGACCGACATAACTGGAAAAAATCTTAGTCACTTCGGTCGGCACTAGGGACAGTGTTAATCCCTACATATAGGCGCAAGGAGGACATGGGCCAATAACGCCAATCTTGTAAACTGGAAAAAATATAAGATTTTGGGGAAATGGTGCGAAAGGGAATTGTTCTACTCATGAAGAGGGACACAATGGGAGTTTCTTCATGAAGGGAAATCATGTAGGGTTCACTGTAGAGGTCCTCGAGGATCAAGGAATGGGGAGAGTATAGGGACAATGAAAAAATGTTGTGTAATAGATGCCCCATAAAACGTGAAGGCTGAACTAGAGTGAGGGATGAAATGCTTTATGAATCAGTGCAGGGAACTGTAGTCTATCATCAGAAAACCTGCAAGCAAGTATAGATACATATATATAATCGAAAACTCTATCAAATGATACATGAATCATGGTATGAACATAGCCATCCAGAGAATGATCATGTAAATGGATCTAGGAATGGGCACAACCATCTGTTAAAGAGGATCATAATGAAACCAAGGTATGGTCGCAACCATCCAATAATGAGAAGGATCACATATGATAACTCATGGTATGGTTGCAACCATTATCTGAAAGAGACATGCATATCAACATAACCATTTCACATCACTTCGCAACCTAGAATTTTGCGATCTGAGTCCAAGGTCTTGCGCTCCAACACGACCCGATCAAAGTAAAAATTATAACATGTGAGTAGATGTGTTAACATCGAACATGTTAGAAAGTCACTTTATTACCATTTAATGATGTAAACTGTTAATAAGCGTGAGAGAAACCACAAATAATGACAATGGTCCTCAAAGTACTATCAGCACAATCCACAGAATTTGGATAGAGGAATTGAAGTCGAACACCTGTGAAATCACTCGATTGAAAGCCAATGATGTGAACTTGTCATCGAGCGTGAAGAACTTGCCATTAGGGCATGCAAGCTCTAAGGTACTCGAAGGGAGTCTCTTGGTCAACTTCTCGGATAATGAGTTGAAGTCGATAGGAAGTGAACATGTTGAAGGAGGGCCATAATGTATCCCACATCATCGACATGAGACAAAAGGATGCAAAATGATTTTGGATGATACAGAGAATCAGGGGTAAGTGTAACTACAGAAGGACAACTCTTGAACATATCAGTGACACAAATGGATGTTTGGCAGCTTTTGGATCCATAGGATCGGTGGTCATGATGATGTGGCAGAGATCAAATGGAAGGAAAAAATGAACGGCCCAACCCAGGAAGGTCAACGATAAAAAGGAGGATACCTCAACCTGAGACAAATTAGAAGGTGTCATGCTCAAGAGTGAGCTGCCGACACAACTGATTAGATTTCCAAATTTTCCCCCACTATTTCTGGCAGGTACCCCAATTATTTTTAATCACAAGTTTAAAGGGAATAGCATATGCTTGCTCTATAAGTTCATCCTTCGGATGAATCCAACCTAGTAAGTTTAACGAGCTCTAGGAAGGAGAAGCTCATGTTTGTCATGATGACGAATTCAATGTCGTTTAATACTTTAACAAGTCTAACAAAGGTGTAACTCAATATCTTTTTCATGTTTAGAGAGTTTGAGAAAGACATGGAAAATAAAACTCCACATGTTCCTTTTTCGTACATTTGTGTCTCTTGAGCCTGAAAGGTAGAAAGCGATACTTGAGAGAACCGTTTGACCATTTCAGTCAAGGAGTACCTTTTTCTAAAATAGTGCCTCCCAGCCTGAAAATGGGTAAACTTATACTGGGTGCACGATGTTTTGCATCCGTTAATGAGTTTGAAACAACAAGGGCTCGACTATATTTTCATTTTTAAAGGGTTGGAAAAGAGCGTGACAGTGGACCCCCCATTTTATTCTCTTTTACGAGTCAAAAGGAAAAATACTTGGCAATCTTTTCATCTGAGTTTTACGAATCGAGAAAAGAGTTGAAACATGAATCGACATCATCGTCAAACATCCATCACCTATTGTTGTGCAAAAATGTAAAGTGCATTATACAATTCTTGAGGCAAAATAGGTCAAAATATTTACAAAAACCTAATATTTCATGAAAACTGAATAAAAAGGAGGAAAGGTAAATATTTTTACCATTTACTATTTTAACTTGTTGTGAAATACTTTTTACTCACTTTTTCCCTAGTTATTTCGGAGCAGATTGCGGGAGATCCGAGAGGTCATTCGTCGAGCTGCCAGTTACAGGTAAGAGAAAAAGCCCTAAGCTTCATTTTGATACCATTTATTCATGTTTTTAACCATTTTGGGGATTTTTGAGGGAGGGTTTATGTTACCGGGAATAGTTTCCACTCGGATGTTGCTATTCCCACTAAGATGGGTGGCTATCTTAGAAACAAATAAGTAAAGTCTACTTTTGTTTTCCTTTATGAAAATAGACAAGAGGAGAACCAAGAAGACCAACCTTAGTCTTGCGCTTGATT